>CAUYQG010154849.1:0-31760 GCA_963574415.1 Tarsius wallacei
AAGATTGGGCCTCCCTTTGGTCCCCACTTCGCCTGGTTTGAGATCAGGTACCTTTATTGATGAAGTGTGCCCCCCACCCCAGGCAGTTTCCAGCTACTGCCAATCCCTTTCTTATGATAAATGTTCAGGGTCCTCTTATGAATGAGAACATGTGGTAATCAGTTCTTTGTTTCTGTGATAGATCACTGAGTATTATGTACTCTAAGTTCAAACAAGTTGCTGCAAAGTTCATAATTTTGCCCTTCCATCATATATATGTACACAACAAACACTTCTTTGTGTGTGTGTGTGTGTGTGTGTGTGTGTGTGTGTGTGTGTGTGTTTGTGTGTGTGTGTGTGTGTGTTGGAGTCTCACTCGGTCGCCCAGACTGGAGTGCAGTGGCACGTTCCCGGACACCGCAGCCTCGACCCGCTGGGCTCCCACGATCCTTCCGCCTCAGCCTTCCAAGTAGCCGTAATTACAGGCATGCACTACCACGCCCGGCTAATTTTTTTGATTTATTGTAGAGATGAGGTCTCGCCAAGTTGCCTGGGTGGGTCTCAAACCCGCGGGTTCAGGTAATCCGCTCACCTCTGCCTCCCAAAACGCTGGGATTACAGGCTGAGTCACCAAGCCCGGCCAACAAACGCTTCTTATATGGCTTTTTTCTTAGGAAAAAAAAATGACTTCAGGAAGTTTTAATAATATTTGTTAAGGACTGTCAAAAAATGTCAGTTCCAGTTTCTAACTAATTTGGGAATTAGACAAGCAAAACAATGTAAGACATGATGTAGGGATAAAACAATTATATCCATATATTAAGGATTTCCTTACTTTCTAAAGTCTCTAATTTTATATAAAATAAAAACAAAGCAAAGTGCATATTTCACCATAATTTTAAACTTAGGGGATGCTACAGGCTTCTATATAATCAGTTAGAAGTCAAATATCTTTATTGTTGTGGAAACTTATAGAGATATTTCAAGGTACACATAAGAAATTGATAGAAATAAATAGGTATTGTTTTCAACATCATTTTTATTTGAATTTGTGACTTTAAAAGAGACAGAAAGATCTAGGAAGGGCCAGAGTGGATGTTTTCCTCATTATGAGTTGCATACGTAGACCATGACTTTGATATACCATGTTTCATGGTGGGCAGGTCTATACAAACCTATCTTAACCTCCTAGGGAGATGAGAGGCCAAAAAAAGAAACTGACATATCCTGTTTTTTATAAAGAAACATTTAATAGGGACTTATGAACAGAAACCATGTCTCTGTCTCCAGTACCATGGAGACAAAATGGGGGATTCCTGTGCTATTACCCCCCCAGACATAGGGCTTATATAGCGTAAGGAAGGAATGATTCAGAAGGGATGTGTAGGACAATTGAAGTATGACAACAGCAAGGTTGTTTGACACAAGGGCAGGATTTATGGTAAGTACCTGCTCTTGTGCAGGGGACAATAGATCCATGGGCAATCTTAGAGGCCTTCCCAGAACTGGGGTTAATCAGCAGTCAACATAGCAGATTAACATCCAAGATGGTGTTACTTTCGCCTCTACACACCAGAAAAAGGGATCCTGGCCAGGTAAAATACTTACATCATTTAAAAATTGTCCATGCTCAAGGATGCACTAGCAACTAAGATGATAAGGCATGGGCATATATTCTCTCTCTTACAAAAGTACACACATACACACATACACACACACACGCCCACATATATGCACTTAAGTAAACCCAGAGTTGTACAATGAGGATAGTGAAATATATAAGCAAAAATTGAAGGATGCAAGATGAATGAAAAGGTTTATAATTATTATTAAATAATTTTATGATTATCAGGATATGATAAGAAAGAGGTTTAGTTTCTGTTGTTTCACTCATTCAATAAACATATATATTTATTTCTTTCACTGCCAGGTCATGTAGTAAATGACATGAGTAAAAACATGTGCAACACAAACACACGCCTGTGCCCTTCTGGAAACTACATTGTCATGGGAAGCAGTAGGGTCAAATGGATTGATTTAGAACTTGTGTATTAAATTATGGAAAAGAGTAGTATAGCTTAATAAAGAAATGCGGTCTTCAGAAATGAAACACATTTCTTGTGAAGTACAAAGTTTCTTATCACAAAAATATATTAGAAGAAGCTCATCAGTGACTTTAAATGGAATCTTTAGAAAAGCTAAGGGAGAATATATTAGACAACTGACCCCTAAGGTACTTTCCAACTCATAAATTCTATGATTCAGTATTCAAGGAGCTCAATATCCATAATAGGATTATTCAATTTATTAAGAATGTTATATGGAAGTGGGAGAAATTTACAATCAAATTAATTGCCTAACTAGCACCTGGAAGCTCTGCAGCAGAGTCTCTATCTCATTATTACAACAGAATATGTAATATAATATGCAAATTCTCAAGTTTTGTTTTTGATTGGCTTTGTGGCAGTTTAATCAGCAATCTATAGCCCTTCATCCCAATTTTTAACACAATTGTAAATATCCTTCACTTTGTTATTGCCAAAACAAAAAAATTTAACATGAAAGTTTTCTACTGGCTTCTTGAAAATGTTAGAATTGAATGGTTTGTAGAACTCACCCAGGGATGTGATTTAAGAGGAGTTTTTCTTAATTATGTTTTATATTACAGAATTTTTATAGAAGCCTATTTGAGATGATCTCTGATATACATTGTGCTTG
This sequence comes from Tarsius wallacei, assembly GCA_963574415.1. NCBI lineage: Eukaryota > Metazoa > Chordata > Mammalia > Primates > Tarsiidae > Tarsius > Tarsius wallacei. The sequence continues at coordinate 2,698 of CAUYQG010154849.1, forward strand.
TGAATCCACTTAATTGAAGCCCCTGACAAATGGCATCTAGCTTTATATGTGACAATTGCCAGAAGGATAGTCTGCATGACGCATTTTGATAACTCTTAATAGGTGATAAATGTGGCTTTGAGTTGCATTTACATAGCGCACCTGGTGCAGCAAACCCACACAGCTGTTAACAGGTGTGAACACTTGTTTACCAGCATCATTGGCATTTGCTCATTTGAGTCAGCTTCGTGGGTTTAGTACTGATACTAAATGCATCAAACTTATCTTAATAGTAGACTTGTCAGTGTCTGTGCTTTCTAGCACTGCTTAATTTAGAAGAAATCAGCATGATTGAAATGTCACTTTCTTACAACTCATCTGGATTTGACCTTTCCAGACTGGGAACTTGGTTTCCTGGGCACATATCTGTTGACTCGGGTTTCTGCCAAGGAAGAGAATCTTCCATTCCAGTAATGCATTTACAACGACCAAACTGCTGAGGGGAAATAATCACAACTTGGAAAACTACCTGAATTTACCCACGAAGAAAGTCAGAGAATGAAAACAAAGAGACCTTCTTTTCCTGGAGCCTTGTGGAGTATATTAAATGCTGGGTTCATCTGGCAAGGTTCAAAATCAATGTCTCTCCTAGGTAGGTATTTTCTTTGCCACAACTTCACCTCTACATCCCGGAGGATCAGAGTTTCATGTTCATTATAAGAGTTAAACTATACCTAAGCTTTTAGGAAAAAATATATTTCAAGTGCTTTTGATATTGATTCTTGTAGCTGTGCTATACATGTTGTAGGCATTGATGTGATTAGACAGAATTTGACTTGTAAAATGGGACGAGTACCCAATCCTCTTCCATTGCTAAAGAGGGTTCCCCAGACTTGTGTGTGAGTTGTGGTTGGTTAATATTTCAATGTGCAAATGATATAATAATCTTTGTAATATTTCATTGTACAAAGATGCTTCAGCTAACCTAATTTGTCCTTGGTAAGTAGGAACATACACAACAGGCTCAAATACAATTGGTTTGTGAAGTTGTAAGAGCTGAAGGGCTAAAGTAATAAGGTATACCTTTCCCATTAAAGCATAATTCAAGAGCAAAGAAGCAGTTCAGAGGCTAAGTCATGTGGCTAAAGACAAACACGTGCCATGTGACAATCTTCTCTATACTTAACATTTATTCATATAGGTTTCACTAAACGCTAAATAACCCTACTCCCACCAAGCAAAAACTAATTATAAAACAATTATATCCATATTATTAAGGATAATTGTTATGAATAATTGCATCAAGCAAAGATTTGGCAATCGAGAGGTGCCTTCTATTCCAGAATTCACAAAAGGGCTGACTAGATGAGGAGGGAACTGGGTTTCTTAACCAAATATAATCTTATTATCTTTGGACCAGTTTCTTCTTAGCAATGTTTACTAATCCTCTATGCAGTGTTAGTTTTCAATGTTATTACAACCACCACAGATGATTAAGAAGATCAAATGTTAAAACTGATTTTTAAAAGAACAGTCATTTGCTTTTGTTCTCAAGCCAAATTTAGCATCCTTTCATGTTCTTTATAATTAGTATCTTGGCTCAGATTATAGCCTTGCCTCCCCTGAATGTGTCAATTTCTGGTGTTACTTAGAAAGAGACAAGCAGACCTAAACTTAAGCAAACTACGCTTGGCAATAGCAGAAGTTTAGGAAAGAAGCGAATTGTAGGTTAACTCTTTCGATTGTGAAATTCCTTATCAAAGTTACTTCTCCTTTGTCTTAAAGTTAATGCTGAAGTGTCAAAACAAAGCTTACGCGCAGTGTTGTCAGTAGAGCACCGTTTTTCTTTCCTGAAATGACTACAGATTCAGGGAGTAGTCTAGCAGTTACTGAAACCCCAGCGTGACTTTTCCACCTACTAATTAATCCCACTGTTGGGAAGTAACTGGAGAAAGATCCCAGGGCTGTAAATTGAGATTCTGCTGAGCTGAGCACTTGAAAATCAGATAAGCTTTGAGAAATATAGAGCTTTTAAGATACAGAGCACATGCATCTTGCATAGCCTGTTATGCTGTGGGTAAAAACACAGGCAAGACAAACACAGTACTTGTTGGGTTTATTCACCAATACACATCTTTCTGAAACTGTCACTGTAACGTTTCCCTTTATCATGATATTAAAGGAAGGAAGAAAGATGATCAAACTCAAGTGTATTTTGCTACTTTAACCTAGAACCTAGGGACCAAAAATATTGGGTGCAGCTGAATACACAAGAGAAAAGCTTTTGATCTTAAAGAATATAAAATATATAGGTTTTAGCTGTGTCCTTAAGAGAAAGGTTGTTCATGTTACAACAAAACTAAGTTAGACAGGGTGTTGTCTACCAAGAGACTGGGAAAGGAATGGGCCTATGATATTCGCCTCTCCATAAGAATTCTTTGGGTTTCATTTCTTTCACTACCATTGTACTTGCCTTTTCTTCTGCTTAGACACAAGACCAATTATCTTTTACTGGGATAGTTTCAAATCATCTGGGAAATGCCAGAATTTCAGCTAAACCTCCATATTGTTACTTGGCAAGGTTTCCCATTCTCTAAGTGTCATTTTTATCACACATCTTGCTTTCTGGCAACAAACCATTCATTGTTCTAGTTCCAGCCAAAAATAATGGAAAAAGACTCACTTTAATTTTGGTGTGCATTTGCTTCCTGCAGTTCTAGATCAATTTCCAGGCTGAAGAACAGGTCTTATATTTAATGTATTGGTAATTGAGAATAAATGTTCTCTTGAGTGGAGATGACTAGCCCCTAAAAAAAGGAGGAAGGTAAGTTTATTAAAGAGCCCCTTCATTGGAACACTACTTCAACCATAAAATAATCATAAAGGAATTATGCAAATGTGCCATAAAATAGTGTCATGCATGTTATTATTCAATTAATTTCAACTCACTTTTAAGAAAAACATGTAACTAAACTCTGTGGGGAAATAAACATAAAGAAAGACATTTAGAATTAATCTATAAGTACTTGACTGATGAAAAATGTATGGCTGCATTAAGTAGGCACAATCCTAGCCAACCTTAAATTAGATAATTCTTAGAGGAGGACTTAGCTGGATTTTCCTGATAGAGCATGAAGAGACCATTTTGAAAATACATATTCTTTTTTCCTACAAAACCACTATTATTTATTAAGTGGTTACTACATATCAGATAAAATTCTAGGCATTTATGCCTACTATCTAATTTAAATTATATAATAACCTTATAGAATAGGTTCTATTATCATTCCCATTTTACAGGTCAAATAAATGAATTATAGATAGGTTAAATAATGTGTCTAGGGTTGCCAAGTTGATGAGAGCACATGTTTTTAAAGCACTAGCTATAACATAATTTAGGGATTTTCAAACCATTAAGGTCAGGACACATTTCAGATATCATTTCTTCAAATTACTCAAACTTCTACAACTTAAAACTAAGCCTGGCATGTTAATGATTTGCCTAGGATCCTAAGGTGCTTCCTGGCTGCTACCCCAAATTAAAGGGAGCTGTCCCGGCATGAGTCCACCAAATCACATGGTTCAGTGTTGTATTATTGCATAGGTTTGCTTATCCCTCACTGAAACACATACATTTTCCCTGTTCTCAAAGTAAAATTTATAATGGTATTTTCTATGCTACATATTTAGAAAAGACGATTCTGACTAACGATCCTTTTTTTCCATTTTTGAACAATTAAGCCTTATTCTATGAATGAGTTATATTTTGCAGAGATTAGTAGTTCTTGAAATTCTGACTCCTGCTTATCTTTAAATTTTTACTAAGGAAGAGTGTGACCTTATATGACAGTTATAAATCAGCTTGACTTCTCTTGCTATTCCACTCCTACCAGTCTCCAGCATTTGAATTTTTCTTTAGCAATTTTCAAGGGTCTCTGGCTGACTTTGAAGTGGTTCATAATCAGATAAAGTAAATATTAGTAACTGAAAAATAAAAAGGTCCAGAATATCATATTACCTTTTCCTTTCTAAATTTAATAGTTCAATAATATTTGTCCTCCTAGATGAAAAGAAACAAAAAAAGCTTAAGTAAATATGCTCAAAAAGTTGAAATTGGCAGTATTTTACTGCATTTTTGTTTTTTTCTTTTATTTTATTCTCCCCCCCACAAAAAAAAGTATTAGAGACTTCAAAACAAATATTTGTGTGATGTTATGTACTGCCAATTATGGAAAATATGTATCCTTTTTAATATAATGTACAGTCACTTTGAAGCAATGAAATCAATTTACTTATTAAGGAGCACTCATTTTATTTCTTTTTTTCTGTCACTGTATTGGTCAGAAAAAGTTGGGGTTTTCTGTGGTAATAAGTTAACTCCCACATATTATTATACTATTTGCACAAATCTAAAACACATTTTGGGAGTGGAAAGTGATCTTATTTATGTAGATGGGGAATTGAGCTGATGTAGGCTCTACCATCTTAGGACACCACCAACATGTGACTTTCAGAGTTGCCATAACAGTGAAACATGATACATTTGACATACAATAATTTCCCATTGATAACTTCAAAATGGCTAAAAGTATGTTCTTCGCAGCCTACACATTTAGTTAGATTTTTGTCAGAGCTCTGCTATTTATTTACATTGATAAATTTACAGCCTTTTTTCTGTCTTCTAAAAACCAAGATAACTTTAAGTACAGCATGGAGTTTTGTGATCTTTAATGGAAAGATGCACATAAAAGTGTTTAGCATATGATGTGTTACACAGTAAGAGTTCAATGGTATTAACTAGTTAAAAGTTCATCTTATGATCACCTACTAGAAGGCTAAAGACTGGTGAATAAAGGAAAAAAATATAACATCACCTTCCTGAAAATCTTGGTTTATTAGAGAAGAAACATATTCCTATAGATTTAAAGCATGGCTGGGCACGGTGGCTAATACCTGTAATCTCAGCATTTTGGGAGGCTAAGGCGAGAGGATTGCCTGAGTTCAGAGGTTGAGACCAACCTGGGCAACTTGGCGAGACCCCATCTCTACAATAAATAAATAAATAAATAGATAGATAAATAAATAAATAGATAGATAAATAAATAAAATTAGCCAGATGTAGTAGCACGTGCCTGTAGTTCTGGCTACTTGGACAACTGAGGTGGAAGGATTGCCTGAGCCCAGCAGTTTGAGACTGTGGTAGCAATGAGCATGCCACTGCACTCTAGCTTGTGTGACAGAGTGAGATTCCAACTCAAAAAAAAAAAAAAAAGGATTAAATGCTCATTTTGCTTCAATGAATTCTGAAGACTTATTATCAGAAGTATGAAAACCATTGCTATCTTATTTCAAAGGTCAAAAACAACAAAACACAAAGCTGCTTATGCCTCTTTAAAAGAGCAATGGGCTCTTAAATAAGAATTCTTATTCTCAGGAAAAAAATTTATAATATGGAAGATGTTAAAGAGTTCTCCCTTCTTTGACTAGAATAGGATTATGTAAAGAATGTCAGAGTTAGATGGCATTCATTGATATAATTGAAAAAATATGAGCTATTTCCTTTGTAGAGATGTCAAATAGGTTTGTCTCACATGCTAATAAATTATGTAGTTAGTTACTAATAAAAAATTTAGTGCAATTAGAAATTTACTTATAATAATGAACTCATTTTTGTGTTTCTCATATATTCAATAATTTAATTATGAGTTATTGAGCCTGAGTTAAACTAGTTCATCCTAAAAAAATAAACATTTTTTAAAGACATAATAAGGAGTAAAAAAGGAGTGAAAGAACAAGAGCTGTGAAACAGTTTTTTTTAAGACTTTAAATTGAGTTATACTATGTGTATGTGTATATATATATATATATATATGTATTATAGAGAGAGCTATACTATATAAATATGCATGTGTGTGTGTGTGTGTGTGTGTGTACACATATATATTATAATTAGCCTATAGAAGAAAAGCCAGGTCAATTTTTAGTTCAATTAACCTCTTGAGAGTCTCATTAATCAAAATTTGCTTAAAGTGATTTTCTTATTCTAAGCAAAATGTGATATAAAGAACACTATCTTCTTATTTATGTGATATAAACTCCCACTAACATGACTATACAATGTGATTGCAGCAAATTGTTTTTTGTTTCTGTTTAGTTGATTTTTAGAATTTATTTGTTTGCTTTGTCTTTCAAAATGTTCATGAGTTAAGAATTACCTACCCATTTCATAGCGTGTACCTTTCTGCTTACTAGTCCACTGCTTTGAGAAATATGAGATACATACAAAAAGGGAAGTTAGTTTAAATTTAAAATATGTAAGTCATGGTAGACAAGCAGCTAAGAGATTCTATCAATGCTATTACAGTCACTGACAGATTTGGAGAAAGAAAAAAAGAGAGAGAGGGAATCAGATCAGGAAAGTTGAAATCTCTTGCTCTCCATTCTCCCCTAACATTTATATATTCAGTTAGATATGACTGAAACAGTAATTGCAGAACTTTTTCAATCTGTCCATCACTTTACTCAACGGTAGCCACGAGGATAAAAATGACACATCTATAGGTCAGAATAATTTTAAAGGAAAATGTATTATAGTGTATTGTGGGTAAAATATGCAAAGTTTCAAGACAGGAGAGATAATTAAATTTTCTCAAATCAGAATAAAATGACCTTCTTTGATTGAACCTCTTTTCTGAGGAAGCACAAATTCACTGCATTCATTATTATAGTAGCATGTCTAGTTGTAATAAAGTCAAGCTTGCCAGATGAGGAAATTAGAAAGCCTGATAATTTATAAAATTAAAAAAAAAATTAATGCACAAATAAATTAAGGCAAAGAGGATGTTGGATTTATGATATATGCTACCTTTTTCTCTATATTATCTCAGTTGTTTTGATAATTCCTAGATACTCTTCTTTTTTTCTTTTCTTTCTTTTTTTGAATTTTGTTTTTTTGTTGATACTGTTACACTGTTTCCGAGATTGGAGTGGCATGATCACAGCTCACTGCAGCCTCAAACTCCTGGGCTCAAGCAATCCTCCTGTCTTAGTCTCCCTGGTAGCTGAGATTGCAGGCATGCACCACCACGCCCTGCTAATTTTTCTATTTTTTGTGGAAACAGGGTCTCACTTTGTTATCCAAGTTGGTTGCAAATTCCTAGCATCATCGATTAATTTTATAATCAACTTTTTGAATTCTATGTCTGAAATTCCAAAAATTTTCTTTTGGTTAGGATTCATTGCTGAAGAATTTGTGTGGTCTTGTGTGGGTGTTGGAGAACTCTGGTTTTGCATACTTTCAGAATTATTTTTCTGGTTTCTTCTCATTTGGGCGATTTCTTCTTATATTAGGTTGGCAGGGAGCTGATGTAAGCACTGTAGGTTTCCCTTGGTTATATATAGCATTGGTGTGATGAGTTTCTCAATTGCCAGCCGTGGCAGTCCTGTGCTGTGTACCTGCACTGGCTCATGGTGTCCTGAGTGGCTGGAGTGGCTTGGAAAGTGTTGTTAGCTGACGTTTGGAGTCAGGCCTTCCCCAAAGCTAACTTATCGTATTTGATTTGTTGGACTGTACTGTTGACCTCCTACCAGGAGGTGGTGATTGTGGGAGAAGATAGTGGTGGCTGTAGGGTTTCTCCTTGACAAGTGTTGCTCCAAGGAAGTGCCCAGCTAGCACCAAGGGTGAGGCTCTGGGGAATTCCCAAGTTCTCTGTTTTGGGCCATCCAAGGGAGTGCAGGGGAGAGGAGCTGAAGCACCTTGCAAGTGTGCACTCAGCTACCCCAGTGGGGATTAGGAGGAAGTCCCAGGCCACTGGGGTAATGCTGTTGTGCAGAGCAGGCACAGAAGTGTTCATAAGGGGAGTGAGAGGTTGTTATGGCAATGTGTCCCACACAGTTCTCTCCTTGGCCTCAGGCCGTCTATGATCTGAATAAAGGTGCAGCCAGTTTCAGGGCCTCAGGTGTTCTCAGGCAACCTGCTGAGCCAGGAACTATCTGCAGCCACAGAGTTTGCCCCTAGGGCCCTTTCTCTCCCAAGCCAACTGGAAAGCAGCTGTTCCACTCTTCAAGGGTTGAGTACCTGGGAAATGGCAGCTGGAGCTGCTCAATGCTTTTTTTCTAGCATCACTCCATGGCAGAGCATGGCTGTGGGAAAGGCAGTTTCTTGTGAGATGCTGGGGTCCTACAAGGCTCAAGCGACCCTGCAGGCTCATGGCAGGAACACAGGACTTCTAAATTACCCTCACTCACCTCCCCCATTGTGTCCGGAGGCTGTGGTGGACTGTAGCAGTGTGGGCAAGAGTCTGGCAAGTTCCAGCCCACGTCAATGGACTTTTTTTTTTTTCTTATTTTTTCTCTAGGTGGTTATTATCACTCTTTTGGAGACTCATGGAGCATACTGCTGGATCTGATTCTCTCTAGGTGCTGGGGAAACTCTCTCTGTCTTGCTTTACTCGGCAGGAAAAACTCACTGCTGCCTCATGTCAGTCATATTAATCACTTCCTCGCAAACTCCAAGCCTCAGGTGACCCTCCTGGCTTGGCCGTTCAAAGTTCTGGGATTATAGACATGAGCTACCAGACTCAGCCTAATACTATTAAATATAGCAGAGAATCATATAGAAAAAAGTCAACAAAGTTAGGTCAGAAGAAATGATAATGATTACTAATTGAAGGTGGAGCTGAGACAACATTTGCAAGTTTAAGGGAAATCAGTATGCAAACTTGTTGACATACACAGACACACACACACATGAAACATAAATGTATGTGTGTGCATGGGGTGTATATATGTGAATATACATATCTACATGCAATTTGTATTTTTACTCTAACCTGACACCTAATATGATGTTTGGAAATTAAGAAGAACTGAATGAATATTTGTTGAATCAGTGACTAAATAAAAGAATAACCCAAGTCAGTACAATATGTTGATTTTCAACACAAATGTCTATGTAATATTAGTACTAAACTAATACGATCCAGATTGTTAATTTTCTCTAAACTAGGTGGCTTTGTTAGTGAATTATTTGGCTTATATCGATCAAAATAAAGATTTGAAATCTTATTTAACTACATTTATATACTGAATTTTTTAAATAATCATAGCTGTATCTTGTCTACTGCTACTTTCTTTAACTTATAGATAGAAGTGGTGTGTTTGCACACACTTGAACATGCATCGCCATGTATGTTTGTGTGCTCATGAATGCATGTGTGAATATGTAGTTTTTCTGACTGAACATATTTTCACTTGTCATAGCTTATTTTACTGCAAGGCAATGTTATCTGCACTGTAATCAAGAGATTAATTTGACTACTAATGGCAATGATATGCCTGTGAAATGGGCTTTGGGTTATAACTCAGTGTTCATATTTATAAGTGAGAAGATCTGTGACTTTGAGACAGTACTATTATTTCTTTGATCCTTATTTTTCTTGTTAATTTTAAGATGTGTATAATTTTGTGGCTATATGGGGAGTCAGGACCTTTCAAGCCTCTCTTCCCTTATATTCATCTTTTTTTACAGAAGTATACATTCAGGAAACTCTTTCACCATTAAAAAAAATGGAGGAAAAAACTCTCGGAACTCGATAATGCAATTTAAATGTCAAGATAAAATAAGAAAGGGTCAAGAAAAGGTTCTACTTTAAAACAATACTTCAGCCAGGCTCGGTGGCTCAGCCTCTAATCCCGCGCTTTGGGAGGCTGAGGTGAGTGGATTGCCTGAGCCCGTGGGTTTGAGACCCGATTGGGCAACTTGGTGAGACCTCATCTCTACAATATATCAAAAAATTAGCCGGGCATGGTAGCGTGTGCCTGTAGTTCCGGCTGCTTGGAAGGCTGAGGCGGAAGGATCGCTGGGGCCCAGCAGGTCGAGGCTGCGGTGACCGGGAGCGTGCCACTGCACTCCAGTGTGGGCGACACAGTGAGACTCCAACTCAAAAATAAATAAATAAATAAATAAAACAAAACTTCAATGTGTTTTTTATACACAGTTTAATTTCCTTTCATACAGATATTATGTCCTTCATACTATGGCTTTGGGTAGTTCATCTCTATTTACATTGTGCTCTCCCATAGCTATTATATATATATATATATATATATATATATATATATATATATATATACACTTATTTATTTATTTACTTAGGTACATATATGAGACATATCCTGGATAGTTGAATCAAATTTCTTTGCTTAGTTGGTTTATGATGACTTTGCAAGTTTATCCATCTTGCTAAACAATGACTCTTAATCAGTTTCATTATGTAGCTCTCACTTAAGCTAAATTTGTGTTTCTAAGGACTTCTAGAAAATTGGTTAGTATTTATTATTTTCTTGTTCTTTTTTACTTTTACATTTTCTGCCTAACTTTGCCAATATAGCAAATTATAGCAACGGGAATGTTGATGAAAATGATATATACAACTCATAACTCTGTTCCTAAAAATAACCAGAACAATCTCTAAATACTGTCTCTCTTCTTTTTTTTTTTTTTTTTTGAGTTGGAGTCTCACTCTGTCACCCAGACTGGAGTGCAGTGGCTGCTCCCGGCCACCGCAGCCTCGACCTGCTGGACTCCGGCGATCCTTTCGCCTCAGCCTTCCAAGTAGCTGGAACTATAGGCAAGTGCTACTACGCCCAGCTAATTTTTTTTTTTTTTTTAAATTGTAGAGATGAGGTCTCACCAAGTTACCCAGGCGGGTCTCAAACCTGCGGGCTCAGGCAAACCACTCACCTCAGCCTCCCAAAGCACTGGGATTACAGGCTGAGCCACCCAGCCTGGCTCTCTTTTCTTATCAGCAAGATTCAGAAGCTACAGTGTGGGTCTTTAAACCTGAAAGATGGCATAAGCATGAGATGGAAGAAACTTCAGTCCCTGAATGACTGTGTGGAAGAGATCTATTCTATTCCCCAACCTGCATTGAACTATAATGTGAATATAAAATAAATATTTAATGTGTTAAAATACTGGAAGATCTGGATGATATGTAAGAGCAGCTGATCAACTTTAAAAACAGAACAATAATATATTAAATAACTTAAGTATCACAGCAAAACTATCAAAGAGGATTAGACTTAGAAACAACTGGCCGGGCTCAGTGACTCAGCCTGTAATCCTGCGCTTTGGGAGGCTGAGGTGAGTGGATTGCCTGAGCCCGACGGTTCGAGACCCGCCTGGGCAACTTGGCGAGACCGCATCTCTACAATTAATCAAAAACTAGCCAGGCGTGGTAGCGTGCCTGTAGTTCCAGCTACTTGAAAGGCTGAGGCAGGAGGATCGCCGGAGCCCAGCAGGTCGAGGCTGCAGTGGCCGGGAGCGGCCACTGCACTCCAGTCTGGGCGACAGAGTGAGACTCCAACTCAAAAAAGAAACAGCTAAGGAATTCCTGAAAGAACTTACATATGCTAATGTTAACTAAAAGCAAGTGTAGCATTCACATTGCAGAAGACTAGTATCTACTTCAAAACTTCTAGATCATGTCATTTATGTAATAATACCTAATTCATAGAAAGTGCACATACACAAAAAATAAGCCGACAGAACATTAAATGGCCCTGTGGAGGGTAGCATCCCAGGTTTGGTATAAGGCAAATCTCAATTTAAATCTTGACTCTATTTCTTCTTTGTCCTATGATTTTTTTGAAAGTTAATCCCTCTCTGACTTATTTCTCTCATTTGTAACAGCACATCATCTTTGTTCTATACAGATTGCTGCATCATAATACATATTTATAAGTAAGTGAACATATACATATATGTATGGAAAAAAATGCCTAACCATGCCTGTCACATAGAAACACATAACAAATGATCATAGCTTAAAGTTATAGGTATCGATAGTGTAGGGCGAAAATATTGGCTGGACACTCATAGTGGACTGGAGGTCAGTTCATGAATTCTTTTTTACAAACACTGTTATGCGATGAATTGTGTTCCCCACCAAGTTCCTATGTGTATGTCCTAAGACCCAGTACCTCAGAATGTGATCTTATTAAAAGGTTAGGTCTTTACTGAGGCAATCAAGTTAAAAGGAGATCATTAGGGTGTGTTCTTATTTATAGGGGAAATTTGGAGACAGACACTCATATAGGGAAAATGCTTGTGAACATAAGCTAAGGATAGAGGCCTGAAACGACCCTTCCTCCACAGACTTCAGAAGAAACCAACCCTGGAAACACTTGATTTCAAATTTCTAGGCTTCAGAACTATGAGGCAGCACATTTCTGTTGTTGCTACCAACCAGTTTGTGGTACTTTGTCCTGCCCATTATTTCCAGATTCATACATCCAGTTACTGTTCTTCACAACTCTGTTTGTATGTCAATGCCCATCTGAAACTTCACATGTCCAAAACTGAATTTCTATTCTTATGTGCTCTCCCCATAGACATCCCCATCTAAAAAAAAAAAAAGGCATTCTTTTTTTTCTAATAACTCACATTAAAACCATGATGATTTCCTTGTGTTCTTTCCTTCCCTTACACCCTCATTCAAATGTATCAAGTTCTCTTGACTTTATTGCCAATATATTTATAAGTGTGTTGGCATAATATTTATAAAGAAACAAACTACCTCTTCCTATTTCTACTTCCAAAAGCAGATATAACATAAAAGTAATAAAACTTAATGCTTCATGGTTTCTTACTAATCCAGGTCTTTTTTTATTCCTCCAGGAATTCTGGAGGGTCATCTATTCATGTGCTACAGGCACAGTGTGCAATTCACTATAATACACACTGGGGAGGCATCTATGGCTGAGAATAGGGAGCTGCATACTGCCAACACTAGCTCTACACCGTCAAGTCTGGAGCAACATTTGCCTCTGGTTGACCTTGAAAAGTATCTAGACTCTACCAATCACTCCAAGGAGAAATATTTGAAGGCAACATGGTTCTCTCTGATAAATTACCATTATGACTCAGCCTTAACCAGCCTCTGAGGACTGGCCCAGTGGTAGCAATGGTGAATCGGAGTGAGGAACCCTAGATGACAAAGATTTAGATCAAGCTGGATCAGTGTTTGGGGCAGTAGATTTCCACAGGGGTCAAAGATTAAAAGACTGGAGCATCAGAGGACGTCCCTCCAGCAACGAGCACAACCTGGACAAGAATTACACAGAAAGTTGTGAAACTGAAATTTTTTCTTTTCTAGATTGTCAAAAATAAAAGACAATTAAAAAAAAAATTCCAACAAGATGATTATCTTTTCTCTCTACCATAAAATTGTTATGAAGAGATAACTGAAGAAAATGCACCTCAAAGTATTGGAAAAAAGCAGTACAGAGAAACATCAGGCAGGTAATAAATATAACAATAATAATAAATTTAAAATTCTGGAGGCGGAGTGCAGTGGCTTATTCCAGTAATCTCATCACTTTGAGAAGCTGAGGCAGGAGGATCAGTTGAGTCCAGGAGTTCAAGATCAGTCCAGGCAACACAGTTAGACCACATCTCTACAGAAAAATTGAATAAAAAATTAACCAGGTGTGATGGCACCTGCCTGTTGTCCCAGCTACTTGGGAGGCTGAGGCAGGAAGATCACCTGAGCCCAAGAAGTCAAGGCTACTGTGAGCCATGATCATATCATGGCCCTATAGCCTGTGTAGCAGAGTGAAACCCTGACTCAAAAAAGAAAGTAATGTTTATGATTCCTGTGTTGTTCATTTTTTAACACTTTTAATGTCTTTACTTATTCTAAATAAATATATACTTCTGAATCTGACTCTGTAGTGATAATTTTGCTTTTTTTTTTTTGAGTTGGAGTCTCACTCTGTTGCCCAGACTGGAATGCAGTGGTATGCTCCTGGCCACCGCAGCCTCAACCTGCTGGGCTCCGGTGATCCTTCCACCTCAGCCTTCCAAGGACCTGGAACTACAGGCCTGCGCTACCTCGCTCCGCTAAGTTTTGATTTATTGTAGAGATGAGGAATCACCAAGTTGCCCAGGCGGGTCTCGAACCCGCGGGCTCAGGCAATCCGCTTGCCTCGGCCTCCCAAAGCACTGGGATTACAGGCTGAGCCACCGAGCCCGGCAATTTTGCAATTTTTAAGAAGACCCTACAAAACTTACATGTTTCTCCTTATTCCAGGTGTCCAACAATCTCTCGTGATTAATTTAGGAGACTCCTAACCCTGATTTGCTCCAATCTTGCTTCATTAAAGTCACAAAAGGACAGCCAGAAGGATTATTTTAAGCTATAAACCTGGTCATGCCCTCCTGTTGAAACCTGCCAGTCACTTCCTGTCTCACTCAGAGCAAGGTCTTTATCAGTGGCCTAACTCTTGCCCTGCTTAACTCTCTGATCTTATCTACTCTTTCTTCTCTCTTCTTGCTCACTCATTCAGCTCTAGTCAGGTTCATCTCTTTGCTGCTCTGGAAATGTGATAGTCAGACTCCTGCTTTGAGAACTCTTTCAGTTCCTCATCTTGTAAAATGCTCCCCAAGATATTCACACAGCCATTTTCTTGACTTCCTTAGAGAATTTTCTTATAAACAACAGTATCTAAGTGAGAACTCCCTGGTCATTTTGTTTAAAATTGATTCTGTGACACTCACAAGGATGTCTTCTCCTCTCTGCTGGATGTTTCTGAATACAATTATCATCTTTTAAAAGACTATAAAGTCAACTTGCTTATTTGTTTATTGCCTTTTTCCTCCCATGGCTCATAAAGGCAAGGCTTTTTTATCTAGTTTGCTTACTGTTCTATCTTCCAGTATCTAAACAATGCCTGGCACATAATTGGCCCTCAATAAGTGTCTGATGCAGTCATGAATAAGTGAATGGGCGAATAGTTTATGCTCCCTGAAATCTTGCAGCTCAGAGTTGAGAGACAAAGACATCAAAGCCCTCAGTTATCGTTTTAGTCTTAAGTATAATAGACAGTCATTAAAGATTTGTGACTGGTTGAATAACATCATGAGATATTTATGGAAGTTGCTTTGAGAAATATTGAAGGTGGACTGTTTGGTGTAAGACTGATGACCAACTAATTAGTAGCTATGTGAAAACTAAATGATTTTCAGAGTCATAAAAATAGATGTTTGGTCCTTGGCACATTGATTCTGAACATTTTTTGAATGGTTTTCTAGTTTTATTTTATCTTTCCTGTTTTCATCCACATATTTGCTTTTGTGTAGTAGATTACCAAATTGAAATAGAATAACCTAAGTGTTCTCAATGAAACTCAAATAATATGAATCTGACATTGGTGGGGTTGGGAACATGCTTTCAGGAAATTTTAGTATAAGAATAAAAAAGTTAAAAAAATAACACATTTGCTATCAATGGTTTAACCTTCAAGGGACATAACCTGTGGGGGGTACCTCTTTAGTATGAAGGGTGATTTATTCTGTCTATCCATGAAATAGTAGAACATCTTATTCTGATTTATTGTAGAATAGAATAGAATGAAATAGAATAGTGGCACTAAGAACAGTGGTGTTTCCCCATCTTTGGTTCTCAATATTTTTGGGCATGCCCTCCCCCAAAGCTAAAGATAGCAAACTGCTCTTCACAGACCAAAACATACACAAGAAAAGTGAGAAAAAAGGGAAAACAGATGGAAGGGGAAGAGGAGGGGGTGGAAGGAAATGAAAGGGAAGCAGGCTGACACCTGTTTTCCAGTGCAATGATCATTAAAGTTATCACATGCTATGCCAGAAGTTTTATTTTAAATACCCTTGTCTACTGCCTTCTGGGTTAAATAAATAGTTTTGAATATACATTTCATTCAAATTAGTTTTCATCACAGTCAGTGACGGCAGTTAAATATACTGAACAGCTTTGAGTCCTTCCAGGATAAGAATGAAAAAGAAGTGCAGGCAATACTACCCTCATCTTGTTCATTTAGGAACATTCACTGTTCTGAATATAAAGTGGTCATATCTGGCACCTCAATCAATGCTTCCTGATAAAGCCTACCATCACCACTCTTTAAAAAAATATGTTATTAAAGGAAAAGAATACAAGATTAGAACAGAAAATAATGTATTAAATTAGTACTGGCCCCAGGAAGATTTCTCACTGTGAGGCATGTGATTACTCTTCAGATGGAAACTTCTGGATATCCAAGTCATGCTTACATCAAATTAATTTTTTAAACATAAAGGTTAGCATGTTCTGCTGATCCAGCTAGTTGTAAAAATATAGATCAGAGTTTATAATCACAAGGTCTATCTAGAAGACAGCAAGAGCCTTTTATTAAAAATTAGTGTTCATTGATTAGTATTCATATGCTTCACTATTGTTATCACAATGATTGTATAAATATAATAATTGTTTCTGAGTACAACCATTGGATTTTGTTTCCTCTTGATATTTATACATTTTTTTTTGCAATGAATCTATTGAGGATCTAGAAGTGTTAAGTTCTGACTATGCTAACACTTATGTTTCTACAGAAATATTATGTTGATTTAATCAGTAAGTATAGAACTTGTTACAGGCTCTTAGTGTCACTGCTAATTTTCAGGATACCAATAAACATACATTTAGTTTAAAATTCATATTCTCAGATGAAAATGAACAATGTTATAAGGATATACTGCCATGATATTTAGCACTGGAATCAACTCCACTGCTATTTCTTGTTAACTGTACATATTCATCTAATTTGCTTAATATCAATTTCCTTAGAAACAAAATGGAAACCATGTCTCAGCAGTTGAATAACCAGTTGTTATCAGAATGCTTCCCCTCCCTGGTTCAAAGAAAACAATCACAGAATCTGGACATAATACTAAAAACAGCTACACAGACAATGATCAGCTGCCCACAGAAAATATACTGGAGAAGGAAATTCGAACAAACAAAATTCCCAGTCCTGTGATTATACCCTGAAAACAATTAGCACAGCACAAGCAGAGGGTGTGTTGCTGGTAGTAGAATAACTGCAGTGTTTTTACCTAGCAAACCAGAAAAATGAATCCAGGAAAGCTATAGCCACTGAGAATGTGAGAGCTTCTGGAAAGGAATGAACCAGAAAGGTGGTCACAAAATTTATTACTGTATTCTGAACAGTGGATATATGATACTGATTCAATCAGCTAACCTAAATACAAAAGAATGGGTCTGAGATGGGCTTCTATCAAAGAGACAGAGCTTACATTTTGATCTAAAATTTTTATCTAAAACAATCATCTTCTAAAGCAATTTAAGCAACACTAATCAGATAAAATGATAGATCCTGCATGACTTACCATTCATAATAATCAGTGTGCAGTCAAACAATACTCAATATAACTAGAATCAGAAAAGTGGAATGCATCTTTAAGATAAAAGAAAATTACCTCTGATATGGCCTAGATGTTGGAACTAGAAGACAGGAGTTGCAAAATGGCTATTATAGCTCCCCTCAACAAAGTAAAGCAAAATATGCTTACATGAATGGAAATAATGGAAATCTCAACAAAGAAATACAGGTAATCTATTATAAAAGAACTGAGCGGAAATTATATAACTATAAAATATGAGATCTGACACTTAAGTTCGTGAACTCATCCTAAAAAAGTGCTACATACCTCATCGCTGATATCTCTGCAGTCACCTTTGAAGTACTCCCCTTGGGAAGCTATGCACCCTCGCCAGTGCCTAGTCCACCCATCAAAGCAATTTTGGGACTCTTTTCTGAAATGGCCATCGGAGCTATCGTTGTATTACTCTTGATGTCCCGAAAGTTACCAAAATGGGTTCCTTTCAATATTTTCTTTATCTTCAGGTAAAGAAAAAAAATCATTGGGGGCCAGATCAGGTAAGCAGGGAGGTTATTACAATACAGTTGTTTGTACCCTGCTGCCTGCGGGGATCGGATGAGCGCAGTCCAAACAGCAGACCCAGAGCAAAGGCAAGGCCCCAAGCGAAAGCAAGGTCTCGCTTGGTTGCTCAGCACCCTAGCCAAAGAGCAAGGGATGCAGCCTGCTACACGGAATGGTGTCTCAGAGCCCAAACATCTGGGTGTAAATTGTACAGACAAGGCCTTGGCAACAAGATAACAGTGGAACAGCTTGCCATTTAGGTAGCAACAAAATTCCGTTGTAGCTCCCTCACAGAACTTGAATCCCTCCCAACTTCCTTTGTGCTTGATTATAAAATAAACATGCTGAGCTAGTTCAGGGCCACTTCTCCTCCATCAGAGGAAAGTGTTCCACCTGGCCCCAGCTTTTTTTTTATGTCTTTGTGTCTGTGTCTTTCTTAATCTATCGCCGCTCTCTCTCGGGACCCTCAAGGCAATCGCGCTGACCACAGCACTGCCAATGTAAGAACACTTGGCAAGTTTGCGAACTTAATTGTCAGACCTCAACAAATAATGATGGCAGCTCTGATGGTCATTCCAGAAGAAGAGTTCTAAAATTGCTTTGATTGGTGGACTAGGCACATAGTTTCCTAAGGGGAGTGCTTCAAAGGTGACCATAGTGATATTCAGCAGTGAAGTATGTAGTACTTTTTCTAGGATGGTTCATGAATCTAATTGCTGGAGCTTGTAAATATATAAAATTTAGTACTGAATGAACTTAGTTGAATGAAAATGACAGATCATCCAGTGAACTAAAAAATAAATTGAGAAAAATTATCCAATGTGAAGAACACATAATAATAAATAATACAAATTATTAAGAGAGCCTCAGAGACCTTTTAGACACTACCCATTGTAGTTCTAGAAGGAAAGTACAGATACCAGGAAAAAAATTAAAAATTAATGTCTGAGAGTTTCACAAATTTGATTCAAGTTAGAAGTTTTCACATAGAATATTCTCAGCAAACACCAATCAGAAAAGAAACAGAAAATCTGTGCCTCAGCATATCACAGTTAAATGGTGGAAGATTATAAGGGGGGGGGGGAGAGAAGACCTTGAAATCAACAAAGAACAAAATGACACATTATATAAACTACATAAATGAGATCAATGATTTGATAACTAATTGACTTCTTATTGAAAGTACATATTAACCACTATAGCATAAATATAATGAGACATATGAACCTATAGAGTTGCAAGTTTTATACAGTTAACATGAAAAAGTACAATGTGTATAACCCTATTGCAAATAATAAAGAAGGAGTGTTTAAAAAGTCAACAGAATAAGTGAAATAATTTTTAAAGATATATGAAATTTAAAAAAGAGAAAGAAAAAGGGCAGCACAGGAACAAAAATGGGAAGGGGGGATTGAAAACAAATAATAAAAGAGTAGAGCTGAACCCATTCAATTATATCACATATTCATTGGCAAACAACTTTGATTAGAATGTAGGATTGAAAAAAATGGGTTAGAAAACACACCCACAAAAAAAGATATAAATGTGTGCTGTTTAGAAGAACATCACTTTAAATATTAAGAAATCAAATAGATTTAACTTCAAGATTATAAAAAATTATACTATGTAAAAAGTAATCATAAGAAGGATGAGGTCACTCTATTAATTTCAGATTAAATAGATTTCAAAGCAAAATATATTATTGGGGATGGAGGATAATTTTAAGATAATATAAAGGATAAATTGACAATAAAGTCATAGTAATCATAAACATGTAAATGATTAATAATAGAGCTCCAAATACAGAAATTAAACATTTAAAGAATCAATGGGAGAAATAGTCAATTTCAAAATCACAGATGGATATTTTAACACCCTTCTTTCAGCAATTAATAATACAAATAGAACAAAAATAAGCAGACTTAGTTGTTCTGAGTACTATCACCTAACTATATTTAAGTGTCCCTACTCTTTGACTTAAATGATATCCACATCTAAAATTGACAGTCTTCAAATTTTTTCAAGTACGTATGACGATTTAAAACACTTATCATATGGTTTTTCAAACCAATTTCTTGGCAAATTTTTAAAACTTAGAATTATAGGGAAAATATTTCTGACCAAAATTAATTCAATAAGAATTCAACAACAAAAAGACACTAAGAAAGCTGTAAATATTTGGGGGGGAAGCACATACTTTTAAATATTTCAGCAAAGAAGAAATCACAAGGTAGTTTTGAGTTACCATAACAATAATAAAAATTAGCAAATAAATATTGGGAAGGTGCAGCTAAATTAATGTTGACAACAAAATTATAATTTAAATTTATATCTTAGTAAAAAGAAAGGCCTAAAAGTCAATTGCCTAATATTATGCCTTAAGAATTAAAAAAAAAATCAAAGTTAGTACAGAAAAGAATATAACATAAGATCAGAAATTAATAACATATAAATAAAAATAATAATCCACAATTAATAATTGAATTAAGTGATTAATCTTCATAAAGACCGATCAGAAATAAGAGAAAGAAGAAACAAGTTACCAATATCAGAATAAATGGGCTTTCACTACAGATTTTACAAATGGTAAAGATAATTTTTAAAAAATTACAAATACATTTATTATTACAAATATGATAACCTAAATGGGAGAAACAAAAGTCAAAGGTAAATTTTAACAAAATAAATATAAGGGTAAGTATAAACTGAAATATCCCCATATAAATTTTAAATGTTAAATTTATAATTAAAACTTTTTCATAAATATATCTCCATAATTAAATGTCTGTATGTGATTCTTTCATATACTTGAAAAGAATAGTATAAGTTTTATACAAATTTTCAAAAAATATAAAATAAGGGTAAATTTCCATTTTATGACATATTATTCATATCAATTTAAAAATACATTATAAGGACAGGAAACTACAGGCCATTAATATTGATAAGCATAAATACAAAGAAGTTAACAAAATTTTAGAAAACAAAATTCAACAATCTATAAAAGCAATAAATATATTTTAACTGACCAATTGAAATTTATCCAGAGAATGCAAGGTTGGTGCAATATCTAAAACTTCACCCAATATAGTTAAGAATGTAAAGAACACAATTATGATTGTTTTAATAAGTGCAGAAGAATTAGACAAAATTCAATAGCCACTTGTGACAAAAACTGCCAGAAAGAAAACTATATCTCATAAACAATATTTATAAATGAACAAAATTACAACTTGCATCCAACTCAATGCTTTCTACTTTCTATTAAGAGGAAGGAATAGCTATGTATTCCTACCACTAACATTCAAATTATTGTTGAAATAAGATAAGGAACAAATAAAAGGCACTGGAAAGGAAGAAGGACATTATTTCATTTGTAGACAATATGATCACTTTTTTTTTGCTCAGGGTTTTAATGTTTTGTTAATAATGACAGCTGGCATTGTATATATTGCACAACTTTTATTGTGCTTTTTACATGTGAACTTCTCTTTAAAATAATTCTGCTGGGAAGTCATATTATTTTCCCCAGTTTTGTAATGAGAAATACAAGGCCAAGATTGGTTAACAAATGGCTTAATGCTTTGTGTTCTTTGTACTTGACAACCTTGCAGTCTTATTTTCTGTCCTGATGTACTTTTTTGGTTGAAATTCATGTTTTGTGGATACAGAATCCCTTGGCATTGCCTAGTCAAAATGGTCACTTTTTAATGTGAATTTTATTTTTATTCAGGCATAGTGAGGCTGTAGGTCAAGAGACATTTGCCATTGAAACATGGTTGCTTACTCACAGTTCCCAGGAGGAGTATAGGACACACAGGGCCACAGAAGATAACACCAAGGTTGGACACAGACAATAAGAGAAGGGAACTGTAATTGAGAGCGTTTATTATGGTCTTCTGCAATGAAAAAGGACAAGATAAGTAGGCCATGAAGGTTTAGAATTGGCTAGTTTTAATGATTTCAGAGTGCTATGGCCTATTTATAGAGGTTGTACTTATTTGTCTATACCTATTTCTGAGGTGATTAGGTCAGTGAAATAGTGGCCTAGAGTATAAGAGACTAATGAAGGAGGCATTGATAGGGATAGACCTTCAATAGTTAGTTTGCATATGAAAGGCATGCTTTTAGGCAAGTCATTACTGTCTCTAGGAATCAGCTAATTCTGGGAGAGATTGCCTCTCCCTGGTTAGCAAGTCCCCAGATGTTAAAGTATCAAATACAGAACTTAGAAATATGATTAATACATTATGTTTATATTTATACAAAATCCTAAAGAACCTCAAAAAACCTACTAAAATTAATATGTGGACTTAACAAGACTGAAGAACACAAGGAAAAATACAAACATCAGTTGTGTTGTATGTTTATGAACAATGAATAATTAGAACATTAAATCAAACTACAGATCCACATAAAACTGCAAAACATAGTAAATGTTTTAACAAATTACATGCAATTTATTGAAAACACAAAACATTGCAAAGAAAAATAAAAGAAAACCTAAGTAAGTGAAGAGGTATACAATGCCTATGCATTTCTCCCCAAATTAATCTATAGATTCAACAATCTAAATCAAAATCATAACAACATTCCTTTCGGTAAGAAATTCACATGGGGATTCAAAAATTCCTATTAAAAAGCATACAATCTGAAAGGCAAGATCATTTTTATTTTGAAAAATGAAAAGATTAGAAAACTTGCACTACTTAACTTCAAGGTTTATGATGAAGCTACAGTTATTAAGATGGTATGATGCTAGCAAAAAGATAGACACATAGTTCAGTGGATCAGAATAGATAGTAAGTAGACTTATGCATATAATGACCATTGATTTGCAATTAAATGCTAAAGTAAGTCAATGGAAAAACATAGTTCTCTCAACAAATGGTCCTGGAGCAATTGAAAATCTATAGGGGAAAAAATAAGACAAAGAAGCTCTATCTTTACCTAGCATCTTATGTAATTAGGCACTGCAAAAGTATACATATTTAAACATATCAGTGGGCACCTGCCACTAGGAGTCAGAAATGGGAGATTGACCTCAAAGGGACTCAAGAGAAGTTTGTAGGATGATGAAATTGTGGTGTTATATAACTATATACATTTACCAAAATTCACCCAATTTTACACTTAAAATGGGTGAAATCTACATACATCATCATATTTACTTCAAATGTTCATTTATTATTATACCATTTCTAGCAAATACACAAGTTTGCATAGTATAAATGATCATGAAAAAATCAAATGAGCGTAAACTGGAGAACTAAAATTGAAATGTAGGTTTTTATCATGAATGTTTTTGCATGTGAATTATACCTCAATAGATAAAGAAAAAAATGTGCTTCATAATACTTCTGAAGTTTATATTTGAATAATGTATATAAATGTGCTTATATTATAAATTATTTTAAAAGTTCAAGGTGGCATTATTACTATAATAAAAGTACTGCCTACTTAATTAGGAAGAATGTTTCATTCTTATACATTAAATATATCCTATATGTCACGGACTCTGCATACATCATCATATTTGCTTCAAATTTTCATATGTTCATTTATTGCTTAAGTTTTGGTTTTATGCCATAATAATATAAAGACAATCTGATAAAGACTTTCCATATGCTCTACAAAATTTATTTATATGGCATTGGCAAATTTATAGAGTAGATACAATGATCAATAGAGAAACACACACGTGCACAACTGGTCTGCTATTTACTATCAACTAGGGTAGACTGAACTAATTTTTGATTATACTCCACACATTATATTTAAACATTCTTATATTCACACTCATGGGAGTAGCGTTTGTAGTAGTTTGTAGTTGTTTGCAGTATAGTATGTTCAATAATATATGACATGACAAAAAAAAAACTCCACTTTGAAATTAGTGCAATAATAAGTTCGAAGTTTAGAAAAGATATGTTTAATTTTAATCTGGAAATCAAAGTTTACGTAGAATATTTTACCACTTAAAAGCATAAAAATAGATATGTCTTTAATATATTTTATATATAATTGTTGTCGTTTTACCTCATATGTTATTATATATACCTTGACTACCAAGAAGTTTAAAACAAATATTGGCATTCAATTTTAATGAGTATATATTTAATGACACATAATTCTTCCACAATATATAATTTATATGCATTTAATATTTATCTAATTAATATGTGATTTAATATTTTAAAACAAGGCCAATACTTTTAAGGAAAGTAAACTACAAATGGTAATAAGAAAATAATTTATAATATGTAGTTTATTTTTTAAAAGATTTTTATTGTTTTTAACTATTTGGTTGTGTTCTTAAAAATTATTATTATTATTTTGGGTCGGTATCGCAAACCAGAAATCTGGCAGCAGTACTTTAAAAATGATAGTATACACTGGCAGACTGTTATGACATTGTATACCAAAAATGCACAGACAATTGGTTTCTGATTAAAATATGCAGAGAAATTCAGGAAATATTGTTAGATAAAGTTTGGAAAAAAATAGGTATAAGCATAAACAATTTTGATGCAGAATAATTTTCTTTAGCAGAGAATCAATATATGTATAATACATATTATGATACATAATGATTATTTAAAATTTAATTGATACTTTTGGGTTATTTTCCAGAAGAATTAATCAATACCTAATTAATTAATCAGTACTGATTTATTTATATGGCACTGGTAAATTTATAGCTTTTTAGCCCTAAAGTTGCACTGAACAGAATTTGAAATTTTATTAGTTATACTAAATTTAATGTATTATTATCATGAGCCATTGGATCAACACTGACACTTGTCATTTTACCGACGAGCACCAAAATGGTGGAAAATGGTGTTCTAATAAAAAAGAGACAGACAAATTAGTTTTTATATTTACAAGGATAGAAGAGGATTTATTGGTGCGAGCCATCAACTAAATGTTCTTCAGGTGAAACTCATAAATTTCTTGAATGATGAATATTGTGAAATTATGGTAGTGTTCTCTGTGTACAGGCAGTCATGATATTCATGTATCTATTTGAAAAGGTTCCAAGTTGATGTGGCATTTAATCTTCTATTGTGTGACTTATCATAGTATGTTTCTAAACTGCTCCAAGAAGTCTATCATCACCATAGATGCTAATAATTTATTCCATCATACATATCCCATTGGTGAGAAAATATTGCTTGATGTAAAGATTATTGACAGAGTTTCCATGTTGATCATTTTGTCAGTGAATCTTGAATTTCTGAATTCTCATAGCAAATACACAGCTTTGAATATGAAATATTATCTTCACTAACTTACACTGATGGGAGTTAAAAAGAAAATCTAGCTTTAAATACAGAAGTCTTCACATACTAACATACTTCAGCATTTAAAAAATTATCTTGCTATCTCCAGGGCCTGAGTACAAGATCAACAGAAGATTAAAAATACTTTATATTTTCCAAAACTTGGGAGCAAATTTGCCTCTATTCAAATTCACAAGGTGTGAGACTGAGAAAGCCCAGGTCTCCTGGACAAATATCCTAATCCTACCCTTGGGCTGACATCATGACAAGAGGATTGTTGTTAGAGTTTAAGCAAGGCTGGGAAAAACAGCTGTTGCCAGTCACTGCTCTCTAGGAAGCCCAACTAAGACCATGGGAAAACAAAACCATTTCCAAAGATCACAGGCTTTGAGTTAAGAGAACCCAAAGAAAAACACAGAGTGGTGTGAAAGTTATGAACTGAGATGGCTCCACTGGCTTCATTTAGGTAGTGCGAGCTTGTCTGAGTGGCACATTCCACCCACACAGACCAAACACCTTATTCTCCATTAACAAGTACAGTCCTTTGGATTTCTAACAGAGTTGGCTTTTTCAGATATGTGTTAACCACTCTTTAAATAGCCAAGTAGGAGGGCAGAAGAAAACTTGGAGGGTGAGAAATTCTCAGAAGATGTCAACTTTTAAAACACAATTAATGACACTAAGTTGTTTTTTTATTTGTTTATTTGTTTTTGGGGTTTTTTTGAATGTTGCTTTGGGACTGTCCCTACAGATTTCAGTAGTTTTGTAAGCACATTCCTCTAGATTTAGCCTCAGAATTCCTCTGGTGTAGAAACTACTAGATGGAATTTCTCTAGTTTAAAAAAATAGGTCTCCCGGCAATTTAACCCCAAGTTCCCTCGTCAAACATTTACTCTCACATTCTCTCTTATAAGGGGCCCCGTAGTGTTTTATACATATTGACAACTTGTAGTTGACAGCACCCTTGAAAGAAACTGACAGCTTTCCTCCAAAGCAACACCCTCCAAACTGAAGTTGCTTCAACACCTTGAAATTTATTTTTCAGACTGAAAGGTTTCATACATGGTGATTAATACAATGCACAAAGGACCTATTAAAAAAGGATTCCTTGTGCACTAGGGTGATAGTTACTAAAGTAATTTTCTTTTGCTTTCGGGCAAGACTGAGGAGAATTTAGCCTTCATAGAACCCTCAGATATTTACACAGGTGTGAAGCTCATATGTAGTTCATACATATTTCCTTGCCTTTCTCTGGTTTCTCTCTGACTCCTCTCTTCTTTCAGTCAACATCTGTCTGTATCCCTTTCCTATACTTCAGATCTCTCTTTGTTAAGAGGAGAAATTAATGTTGTTGGTAAATGTTCTGGGAAATATACACTGGAAGCCACATTACATTTTTTTTATGAATTTTCTGATTCCAGATTCCTCTTTCCAGAATTACTGACATTAAAAAAACTTCATTATGTCTACTCACAGTTTCCGTCTAGTCTTTTTCTGACTTGTCTAGAATGGAAGGTTAAAATGATATCTTACAATGCACTTTTGCCATTTGTTTTGGTTTTTGAACAGAAACAGAGAAATACAGTAGCCCCCTTTTATCTGTGGGGAATACATTCCAAGACCCTCAGTGAAAGCCTGAAACTGGATAGTACCAAACCATATAGGTGTGTGTGTGTGTGTGTGTGTGTATATACACATATTTGTGTATATATTCTGTTTTTTGTACATGCATGCCTATGATAAAGTTGAAGATAAGCACAATAAGAGATTAACAATAATAACATAGCAAAATGGAGTAACTACAAAAATATGCCAGCATCGCTACTCTTGCACATTTTATTAAGTAAAATAAGGATCATTTGAACACAAACACTGCAACACTGTGACAATCAATCTGATAGTGGAGACGACTACAGAGTAACTAACAGCTGAGGAGCATAGACAGGTTGAACCCACTGAACAAAGAGACAATTTACGACCCAGGTGGGACAGAGCAGAGTAGACAGCATGAAAGTTCATTATGCTACTTGGAATAATAAGTTATTTCAAACTTATGAATTTTTTATTATGGAATTTTTCAATTATTATTTTTGGGCTGTGGTTGACTGTGGGTAACTGGAACTATGGAAAGCAAAATTATAGATTAGGGAGAACTACTGTATTGGGT
Source organism: Tarsius wallacei (assembly GCA_963574415.1). Taxonomy (NCBI): domain Eukaryota; kingdom Metazoa; phylum Chordata; class Mammalia; order Primates; family Tarsiidae; genus Tarsius; species Tarsius wallacei. The sequence goes on from CAUYQG010154849.1 coordinate 29,888, forward strand.
ATTCAGATCACAACTCTGAATTGTGGGCTGCTCTCTTTGTTCTCTCTCTCTATCTTTCTGATATTTAGCACCACCTATATTGGGGAATAACTGTAGAATACTTGGGAAACTGCTTAATAAGTGAAATATTACTGTTTACATTTCCTTTAAATTCACTCTGAAAAGTTATGTCATTTATTATTATGACATAGACAACCTATTTTTATTTCCGTTTTTGTCAATACATAAAGTATAATTTATCTTAGGTAATCACAAATCAAAAAGGTCAGCTTCCGTTATTCTGTTCCATGATATTTCCTCCAAATCTGAGGACAAGAAAAGTATCCTTTCTTGCCATCTCATTAGATGCTGCCATAGAGATAGGGCATTAAGGAAATATGTGGTGCCATAGTAGGCTTTAAAAATAAGTTAAAAGCATACAAATCCTTCCTAAGGGATAGTGAAACATTTACAAGAGATATTACATTCATAAAACTGAGCGAGGCCCAATTTTATACTAATAGTTCACTCTTTAGATGGGTCTAATTTTTTTTTCTTTAGTTTCTACTGCTGTTAAAATAATTTCTCTTACCACCTGTTCTTTTTGCTGTAGGCAGTTTAGACATCAAACACATTTAAAAAAAAGACTGTGCCAATTAGAGGCTGTAATACACAGGCTATTTTATTAATAGAGAATCCCAATTAAAATGTGTGTCTTTTATTCTGTTTAGCTATTATTGCAAATTACATTAATGAGGACTGACCTTTGTGTATTTCAGGTATGTACTAAGCATTGATTTTCTTCCATGAAAGCTCATAAATTGGTTTTCCTAACATAGACTGAGAGACTCTAAAGCTTAGTCACAATTCAAGATACGACTTGTGACTGAATATTTTAGTCATAGGTAAAAAGAGTCTCATATAGAAGATCATAATCACATTTTTATATTATCTTTGGGTAGAGGTCTAGATATTTGAGATTGTTGATTATTGGTTATATATGATAAAATGACCATAACAAAAATGCACCTGGGTTACCTCTGATTGTTTAATAGCCAAAGCAAAGTAGAAATATTTAATTTTCTGGGCTCAGAGACAGCCCAAAAAATCACCAAGTCCTTAAGGGATACATAATTTATGAATTAGCCATGCAAATATATTCTAGAAATAAAACTTTCCAAACCTTATGTATTTGATATTTTGTGTATTTGTGGATTAATATGAACAGGTTTGACTTTATGTTTCTTCTATACTAATCTTCCTTCCCAGAATAATCAAATCTTGAAAATCTTCACTTGGTACCTTACACAATTCTGGCTTTTTTATTTTCACCAGTGGAAATTTACCTGAAGCAGCTGAGAGATGAAAAATAGAAGACCACTGCTGAATTATAATTATTGTTTGAATATATATATATATATTTATGTTGCATTGCTAAATATTCAAACTTTCCATATGTATATATGGAATTGTTTGCTGAGGGAGGAGAAAAAGAGAGAAGATCTTAAGGTTTATTATATTGATAATTAGCAATATATCTCAATATTTTCTATTTCTATATGTTTTTAACATTGTCAGACAATATGAAAAATTTTCACTGTTTTTTTTTTTTGTACTACATAGTTCAAATAATCTTTAGTTACTGGGGATCTTTACAAATGTAGAAGTTTAGAAGCAGATTATAGAATGCTTTAATTTTATGAGATTGTTATCATGTTTAATACTGAACACTGTGACATGACTTGGGAAATGACGCATTTGGAGGCTTCCATAGGCCATGGAGTTATACACACTTAAGGCAAAAAATATTAGGGTCATCTTTCTATTTGTCTCTGAAACTAATTTTATTTAAGGATGATTTTTAGTTTTTATTTTTTTATTTTTTTTTGAGTTG
>CAUYQG010154852.1:0-16195 GCA_963574415.1 Tarsius wallacei
TAGTAGCCGGAATTACAGGCATGCGCTACCACACCCGGCTGATTTTTTTATTTGTTATAGAGATGAGGTCTCGCCAAGTTGCCCAGGCGGGTCTCGAACTCGCGGGCTCAGGCAATCCACTCACCTCAGCCTCCCAAAGCACGGGATTACAGGCTGAGCCACCGAGCCTGGCTAACATCACTCTTTTTGTTTCTAATTGTGTTTTTTTCAACTTTCTCTTTTTTGAAAAGTCACTCTGGACAGGGGTGTGTCAATCTTATTTACCTTTCCAAAAAATCAGCTTTTGGTATTGTTGATCCTTTCTATAATATTTTTGTCTTTTATATCATGCAATTGTGACATTATCATAGTAATATGAATTTTTCTACCGATTTTGGATTTAATTATTCTTGTCTTTTAAGTACCCTTAAGAATGACATTAGGCTGTTTACTTGTGATCTCTTTTCTTTTCTTTTTTTAAATTTTGAATATGGGGGTACAATTAAGGGTTAATTATACAAATGCTCATTATGCAGGTACCCTTGATGAGGTGTGCCCCCAGCAGTTTCCCACTGCTGCCAATCCCTTTCCTATAGTATTATGATAGCTGTTCAAGGTCCACTAATGAGTGAGAATTAATGAGACTTGGTTCTTTGTTTCTGTGATAGACCAATCAGTATTATAGACTCTAATTCCATCCAGATTGTTTTGAAATTCATAACTTTATCCTTCTTTATGGCTGAATAATATTCCGTCATGTATATGTACCACATTTTTTTCAATCCTCTTTCAATGGACAGCACAGTTGGTTCTATGTTTTTGCTGTTTTGAATAATGTTGCAATAAACATGCATGTGCAGGTATCTTTTTCATAAAGTGATTTGAGTTCCTCTGGGTATATTCCCAGTAGGGGAATTGCAGGGTCTAATGGAAGGTCAATTTTCAGATCTTTTAGGAATCACCAAACTGTTTCCCACAGAGGGTGTACTAGTTTGCACTCCCACCAACAGTGTAGAAGTGTTCCCTTTTCACTAAATCCTTCCAGCATCTGTTGTTTTTTGAGTTATTGATGATGACCATGCTGAATGGAGTTAGGTGGTATCACAGTGTGGATTTAATTTGTGATTCTTTGATGACTAGTGAGGCTGAACATTTTTTCGTGTATCTGTTGGCTGCTCATATGTCTTCTCTTGAGAAGCACCTCTTCAAAACTTTTGCTCACTTTGTAATGGAACGTTTTTTGTTTTGTTTGTTTGTTTGTTTGTTTTCTGGCATGTTTGAGATCCCTATAGATTCTAGACCCCTTGCCAGATATACAGTTGGCAAATATTTTTTAACAGTCTGTGTGCTGTCTCCCCACTCACTCTATTGTTTCTTTGGCTTTGCAGAAGCTTATCTGTTTGATGAGGTCCCACTTGTCTATCTTATTTCATATAGCATGGCCAATTGGGGTTTGGATCAGGAATTGGTTGTCAGTTTCAATTTTCATAAGGGTGTCTCCCATATTTTCTAAGATTCTTATAGTTTGAGGTTTTATGTTTATGTCTTTGATCCATTTAGACTTGATTTTTTTGTATGGCGTTACTTATGAGTCTTGTTTTAATCTTCTGCATGTGGTCAGCCAGTTTTCCCAGCGCCATTTACTGAATAGGTTCTCTTCTCTGCAGTGGTTGATGGTGGAGGCCTTGTTGAAGATGAGTTGGTTGAGAAATTGAGATTTTGCTTCTAGCATCTCTATCCTGTTCCATTAGTCTATATGCCTGTTCTTGTATGAATGCCAGGCTGTTTTGTTTATTGTAGCTTTATAATAAAGTTTAATGTCTGGGAGTGTTAATACCTCCTGCTTTGTTGTTTTTGATGAGGGTTGTTTTGGCTATTCATGGTCATTTATGTTTCCATATGAATTTGTGTATTGTCATTTCCAGGTCCAAGAAGAACGCTGCTGGAAATTTAATGGATACTGTATTAAATCTGTAGATTACCTTGGGTAGGAAGGACATCTTAACAATGTTAATTCTTCCAATCCATGAGCATGGGCTATTTTTCCATTTGTTTGTGTCATCTTTAATTCCTTTAAGCAGTGTTTTGTGGTTTTCATTGTAAAAGTCTTTGACTTCTCTGATTGGCACTATGCCAAGGTATTTCTTTCTTTCTTTTTTTTCTGGCTACTATGAATGGGACTGTGCTTTTTATTTGGGTTTCTATATGTTTATTGTTGGTGTATAGGAATATGACTATTTTTTCACATTTATTTTATTCCCTGAGACTTTGACAAAGTTCTTTATCAGTGCAAGGAGGTTTTTTGACAGATTTTCATCGGTTTTCAAGGTGTAGAATCATATTATCTGCAATGAGGGATAACTTAACTTCCCTTTTTCCTATATGGATACCCCTGATTTTCTTCTCTTGCCTGATTGCTCCAGCTAGGACTTCCAATACTATGTTGAACAGGAGAAGTGAGAGTGAACATCCTTGCCTTGTACTGGTTTTCGAGGAAATGGTTCCAATTTTCTGCCTACTTAGCAGTTTATCGGCTGTGGGTTTGTCATAGATGGTTATTTTACTATTTTGTGGTATGTTCCATCTATGCCTAGATGTTTGTGGGTTTTTATCAAAAGGGGTGCTGGACTTTATCAAAAGCTATATCCACATCTAATGATATAATCATGTGATTTTTGTTTTTACATCTGTTGTTATATTTAATTACATTTATGGTCTTGTGGATGTTGCACCAGTCTTGCATCCTGGGGATGAAGCATACTTGGTCATGGTGGATGATTTTTGAGATGTGTTAATGGATCTGGTTTGCCTGAATTTTGTGAGAATTTTAAAAATCTACGTTCATCAAGGATATTGACCTCTTTCTTTGTTGGATTTTTACCCAGTTTAGGTATCAAAGTGATGCTAGCTTCATAAAATAATTTGGAGAGAGTTGCATCTGTCTCAATTTCCTGGAATACTTTCAATAGGATTGGTATCAGCTCCTCCTTGTACGTTTTGTAGAATTCTGCTGAAAATCATCTAGTCCAGGACTTTTTTTTGTAGGTAGTTTTCTTATGACATAATCAGTTTCCTGAGTTGTTATTGGTCTATTTAGGGTCTCAATTTCTTCTTGTTTCAACCTGAAGAGGTTGTGTGATTTCAGAAAGTCCTCTATTTCATTTAGATTTTTAATTTTGTTTCTATAGAGGTGCACATAGCAATCTATGGCAATTTTTGTATTTCTTTGGAGTTAGTTGTGACTTCATCTTTTGTATTTCTGATTGTTTTTATTTGGGCTTTTCCTCTCTTTTGTTTGATCAGTCTAGTTAGGTGTCCATCAATCCTGCTTATCCTTTCAAAAAACCAGCTTTTGGTTTCATTATTTTTTATTTTTTATTTTTATTTTATTTTTGTCTTCTTTGGGCTTTTATTTTGGTGATTTAGATTCTTCTGCTGAAGTTAGGGTTTTGGTGGTCTTGTTTCTTCAGCTTCCTTAGGTGATTGGTTATCTTTCCATTTTCTTCATGTGTATTTGTAGAGATATGAATCACCCTCTTAGTACTGTTTTCATGGCATTTCAGGATTTTGGTAAGATGTTTCTTCATTTTCATTTTTTTCCAGGAACATTTTAATATCTGCTTTGAGTTCTGTGTTTACCCAGGATTTGGTTAGCATCATGCTTTTTAGTATCCATGTCTTTGTGGATTTTGAGGCAGCTTTGTTGGTATTGATATTTATTTTTATTCCACTGTGGTCTGTGGTGTGGGAAGGTGCATGAATATATTTCAATCTTATGGAATTTGTTTATGCTTGATTTATGGTTGAGGATGTGGTCAATCTTAGAGTATGTTCAATATGGTGATGAGTAGAATGTGTATCCCATGGTTGTTGGGTGGAGCGTTCTGTATATATCAATTAAGTCCATTTGGTCAAGCATCTGGTTGCGGTTCTGAACCTCCTTGTTGATTTTTTTTTTTTTTTTTGATAATCTGTCCCGGGTTGTTAATGAGGATTTAAGTCCCCAGCTATGATTGTGTTTGAGTCAATATCTTTTTTTAGTTTACCGAGAAGCTGCTTTATGAAAGCTGGTACTCCTATGTTGGGTGTATATATGTTTAGATTGGATATTTATTGTTGTTGGATTGAACCTTTTATCCTTATGTAGTGACCTTTTGTCACATCTTTAATTTTTGATAGCTTCAAGGGTATTTTATCTGATATTAAGACCATGACTCCTGCTTTCTTATGTGTTTCATTTGCCTGAATTTTGTTTTCCATCCTCTTACTTTGAGACTGTGAATGTTCTTTCTGGTAATATGAGTCTCTTGGAGACAATATATTGTTGCATCATGATATTTTATCCAATTTTCCATTCTATATATTTTGTTTGGTGCATTTAGTCCATTCACATTCAGGTTAATTATTGAGATGTGAGAGTTTATCCCTGTCATGAGGTTCTTACAGAGCTTGTTGTTGGTGCTGTTGTTTATTTGTTGTTTTTCTTTTGATTTTTGAGTAGATTTATGTGAGTTTTCCATCTTTTTCCTGCATTTTTGGAAGGGCTTTGTCATTCTTTTTTTCCCTCTCTTCTGTATGTAATACTTTTTAAGTGTTTCTTGTGGAGCTGGTCTGGATGCAGCAAAAACTCTTAGGGATTGAATGTCTGGAAAGGATTTTAATTCTCCAATGCTGATGAACCTTAACTTAGCTGGGTAGGTAATTCTTGGTTGAAATTTTTATCTTTGAGATCTTTGAAGATTGGACTCTAATCTCACCTAGCCTGAAGTGTTTCTGTAGATAAGTCTATCTACAGATACTATAGATAATTTGTCTATTCTAATTGGTCTTCCTTGGTTATAGTCTGGCTTTTCTCCCTTGCTGCCTTTAGGATTTTTCCTTTTATTACCTACTTTGTGTAGGCAAATTACTTTGTGTCTAGGAGTTGGTTTTCACACTTGTTGCCTGCAGATTTTCTCTGGATCACTTGTATTTGAATGGTTGTGTCACTGATGAGATGAATAAGGTTTTCTTGGATAATTTCATGGAATGTTTGTTCCAGGGTATTTGCTGTCTCTCTATCTGCCTCAGGGATTCCAATTAGTCTTAGATTCAACCTCTTGATATAATAGCTCATCTCTTAGAGGTTTTGTTCTGTCTTTTTAAGCATCTTTTCTATGATTTAACAGTTTGCTTTAGTTCCATATTTTTGTCATCAAACTCTGAGACTCTTTCTTCTGCTTGGTTAATTCTGCTTTCCATACTTATCAGTTTGTTGTTATTTATTTCATTACTATATTCTTTGTTGCTGTTATCTCAGTTATCAACTCCTTCATTCTTTCCTCTTGTTTCTCCTCATTTCTCTTTGTTCTGTCTATTAGTATCTTGATATCTTGGTTTGTGGTTTGAGACCAGTCATTCCAGGGGCTCTTCATTGTTTGAGTTCCATAGTCTGTATTCTCAATGGTTATCCTCCCAAAAGTCTGCGTGAGACTCATATTCTTCCTTTGATTTTTCTTCACTTCTTTAGCTTTTTCTCCCCCGACTCCTTTTTATTAACCTCTTCTTTAATTCTGTTGTTCAGTGATGGGGGGATAGCTTTTATTCTGTTTGCTCAAGCTTCTATTCTTTCTTATGTAGATACTCTGGCTTTATTCAGTTCTGAAGCTGGACTGGGAGTGGAGGCCTATGCTTTTTGCAGTTTTGAGATTTAATTAAGGTGGGAGCTGTGATTCAGAAGCTATCCCCAGTTCCCAGTATCCACTGATGAGTGTGTGGGCCCCCTGGAACCCACTTCCCACTGCCATACAATCTGTCCATTCAGTGGGAGTATCTGTTTGCCCCCTGAAAGCAAGATGAGATAAGAAAAAGGAAAAGAATGGAAAAAAGAAGGAAGAAGATGGAAGGAAGGTGGAGAGAGAGGAGAAGAGGAAAAACAGACAAACATGCCAACTAACGAATAAACAGAGAAACAAACAAAGACAAAAAAAAAATACAGGTAATCATAGAAACAAACAACAAAACCTTCTGTTTGTGTACTCTACCTCAAAAATACCCAGACACAAACAGAAAATCCAAAAACAATAAATAAACAAAAATATAACAAATACAAAAATGTATGCAAAAACAAAAAAAAGAGAAGAAAAAAACCAAAAACTACAAGAAAAAAAACTCACTCTGTGGTAGTTTCTGTTGCTCCAAGTTCCTCTTGGAGTAACACCTTAAGGGGCAGCCCCTCCCCTTCACTCTCAGCTCAAGCTGATAGGTTGGTCTCAGTGTGGGTCAGATGCCCCATCAACTCCCTGTGGGAGGAGGATGGATCAGATCTGGATTCATCCAACTTGCTGCTGCTGCTGTCAAGTCTCCCACTCAGATCTGATGTGTCTTTTCTCATTTCAGCATGGGGGAAGGGCATCTGTTTCTCCAAGTCTGATGAGAGGATAGCCTCTGGGTCGCAGGCTGGAGGCTGGACAGAGTTGGGCAGAGCAATGTAGGTCTCCTCCAGGTCCCAGGACTGAGAAGATAGTACCCATCGGCTTCTAACCATTGGCATTGGAGCCTGTTCCAGATCTCCACAACCTGCCCTTTCCACAGCTTCTTCTGTTTGTGTCAGTCTGGAGCCACAAGTGATGATGTGGGTCAGTTGCCAGCTGGTGAGGAGCAGTTGCTCTCCACTACCTCCTCTCAAGATAATGGCAGATAATTCTGCGTCCTGGGGGCTCCAATCTCAGGACAGTTGTGGGTTACTGTCACCTCCAGTAGTGAACCCTTGGTGCTTGAACCCAAGTATCCCCTCAGACAGACTCACTCACCCACTGGCACATACCCAGTCACACAGAGTCTTTATGGGTTCTCCACAGAGGTGAGTATCTATTTAACCAAAAGTAATTCAACAGTATGCTTTTTGGTGTCAATGGTCTGTGAGTGTTTTGGGAGGATCTTGCTGATGTCAATATGTATTTTTATTCCACTGTGATCTGAGAAGATGCTTTATATTATTTCAACTTTTTGAACTTTGATCACATTTTTTTTATGCCTGAGATTGTGATCAATCTTGGAGTATTTCTGTTTGCTGATGAGTAGAATGTATACTCTGTAGTTGTTGGATGGAGTGTTCTGTGTATGTCTATTATATCCATTTGACCAAGTGTCATGTTTAGGTTTTGAATCTCCTCATTGGTTTTTTGAATCAATGATCTGTCTAGGACTGTTCGTAGGGTATTGATGTCACTGACTATGATTGTTTGAGTGTCTATGTCCTTTCTTAATTTACATAGCAATTGTTTTACAAAACCAAGTGCTCTTGTGTTGAGTGCATATATATTTAAGTTGGCTATTTCTTGCTGGTAGATTAAGCTTTTTTTCATTATATAGTATCTTCCATGTCCTTTTTAAACATTATTGACAAAAATCTCCTTTGACTAATATAAAAATAACTATTCCCACTCCTTTTTGTTTCCCATTTTTCTGCAAAGTCATTTTTAAGCCTTTTTTCCATGAGCCTATGGGTGCCTTTTGCAGTGGGATGGGTTCCCTGAAGGCAGCAGAATGTTGGGTCATGTTTGTCCAGTTTCCTACTTTATAGTGGTACTTTCAGTTCATCCACATACAAGTTAATTATTGATGTTTGAGATTTTATTTCTGTTATAAGATGCTTAAGAGGTTGCTCTGCTTCCTTTTACATATATAATACATATATTATATATTATACATATATTTAATTTTTTGATGATCTGTATGCTCTGCTCACTCTGTGCCTACCTGTGTTTTTGTGGTGGTTGTAACCATTCATTTGTTTCTGTGCTCACAACTTTCTTAAGCATCTCCTGGAGGGCTGGTCTGGAGATAATATATTCTATTAGAGATTGGATGTCTGGGAAGGATTTTAATTTTCCATCATTGATGAAGCTTAGCTTGGAGGAATAAGATATTATTGGATGGAACTGCATATCTTTGAGAACATTAAAGACAGAACTACAGTCCCTTCTGGCTTTTAGAATTTCTGCTGAGAATTCTGGTGCAATTCTGAAGGGTCTTCTGGTATGTGGCCTTATCCTTCTCTCTAGCTGCCTTTAGAATTTTTTTATTTATGCTTTCTTTATGAAGATTAATTACTATATTTATTGGGAATAGTATTCTCACATAATACTTTGCAAGGGTTCTCTGAATCTTTTACACTTTAATGGTCAACTCTCTAGCAAGATATGAGAAATTTTATCAGATGACCTCATGTTCTAAGTTTCCCCTTCTGTGCTGGGGATTCCAGTCAACCATAAATTTGGCTTCTTTATGTAGCCACACAGCTCTTGTAGATTTTGTTCATTCTTTTTAAGTTTTTCTCCATGTTTTTCTCAGAATAGGTTCTTCAATATTTTGGTCCTCCAATTCTGAGATTCTTTACTCTTCCTGATCAATTCTGCCCCCTAGACTTGTTATTGTGCTTTGAAGTTTCACGAAGGAATTCTTTATTTCCCGGATTTCAGAATAGACCTATCTTATATTAGTCAACTCAACGTTTACTTTCTGCTTGGCTTGAACGATCTTTGCTTCTAACTTCCCATGGTTTACCTCAGACATCTCGCTCATCCAATATTTGAATTTTGTTGCCATCATCAGGGACAGGTTGTTCTGGGTGGCTTTCATTGTTTGGGGACTGTTAAGTGCTTTTTAAGTGATATATTTTTAAGTCTTTGAGGATTGACTTTTTCCCCCCCTGGTGTTTTCTCATCTGTGAGGAGTAACTCTTTTTATTGTCAGTCTAAGTTTTTTTGTTTTGTAACTAGATAAATCTTTCTGTCTTGAGGGCCTTTTATATGTTCAAAATAGTTGACAGAAAGGGAGATGGGGTATTCACTTCTGCTTCATTACTCTTATTGGTCAGTGCTCTGCACTCAAAGTGACTTTCTCTTCAAGGGTTTTGCCATGACCAGACTGCTTTCTGACACCCATTGGGAGCTCAATGTGTGGACCACATTGGGGGGTGGGCCCCCTGGCAGCTGTTCCCCATTTGTAACCAAGAAGCATTGCCACTGGGAAAAAGTGCCTCTAGTTGCTTTTTGTGTCTTTCCCTCTCTTGTACAAAAATGCTCAGCCCTTGATAAACAACAGATTCCCTGTCACAGAGAGACCTGCCTTTGGTGCATGTAAGGTTGGCATCATGTCCCTGTGCTCTAAGCAGGTCTCCTCCCATGGAGGACCAATGACTCACACACAGCTGGGAGGAGGACAACCAACCAAGATCATGTCAGGAGAACTAACCCTCTCTCACACATAATGCAGGGCTGCAGATCCTATGTAAGCCTGGCCCTGATGGAGTTAGGGTATCCAGTTTCAACATCAACAACCCAGACTCTCTCCTTGTTCTCAATGCTTTTGAAGAAACCTCTGCAGGATGCAGGGTGCATCTTTGGTCCAAAACTGTTCAAGCAGCCTGAGTTTCCTGGTAGCTGGATCTGTCCTCTCTGTTTTGCTTGGCTAGACAGGTGCAAGTTGGCTACTCCCTGATGGTCATCATGGATTTCCCCCTTTGTTCTTCACTGAGAGCCTCAATTCACATCTAGACCTGAAAACATTATTACCTTCTGGCTAGATCTATTGAAAACTCTTTACATGAAAAAATGACCTACTTGTACTAGAATTTCCACTTTCATGTCAATTTCATTGTGTTGATGGATACCTATTATTGGGATAAACAAATCAAGCTAAGGTTGATTTTCATTGAATAATTAAGAATGTTTAAACCCTATTTTTATATCTACTTGTTACCACTTCCATTGAAGAATTGATATTGTCTATTCCAGGGAATGTGAAAATGTTTTATTCTCAGACTCAATTTCAGTCCCTGTCTCCAGTAGATATGCATCTTACATATACTCTTGGCTGAAATTAGGTATAATTTTACTCTGCTATTCCCCATCTTCTCACCAAAATCGTACTCAATCAAGGGTGTCCACTGAAGCATTTGGACGAGTGTTTTTAAATTAAAACCCATTATTTTTATCATATCTTTACCCAAGGCACCAGCGTGTCTTTAAGAATGAAAGTCTGAAACAATTATAGTCTGTCAACTACAATTTTCATACAGTTTCTAGTCCTAGTTATTAAGCTTAAGGATGCAAGTATCATTTTGATTCCAAAGCCAGTTTCAACTTCTATTGTGACTGAGTATCTGAAAAATCTTGTAGGGGAATAATACACAGTTACATTATTATAGTGACAAGACATCTGTACTGCTGATCATTGTAACCCTCAAAACTTGGACAAAATGTACTATGATTTAGTGATATAAAAATAATCTGGACAGGTATATGAAGTAAATCTTCAGGATTATGCAGACACTTGACTTTGGATGCTACACTACTTGGGACTAATGAAATATACACTAGTACTAACCACAGGGTTCCATGTATGTCTAGAACAAGAAGGAGAAGTGTCTTGTAACATATTTATATAAATTAGTTGCCTAGAGAATCATGTATCATCCAGTTCAAAGAACAACTTGTTATTCTAACACCTGACTTCCTTAGGTAACAAGTTTTTGAATGTAATACAAAAGGTTAAGAATGAGAAGCCTTAATCATTTACTTTGAGAGAATTTTTAAGAACTGTTTTGTCAGATATACAAATATTGGCAAATGTTCTTTCCCATTCTGTGGGCTGCCTATCACTCCCTTGATGGTTTCTTTTGCTTTGCAGAAGCTTTTCAATTTGATGAGGACCCACTTGTCTATCTTACTCTTAGAGCATAGATATTCGGGGTTTTAATTAGAAATTAGTTTCCATAAGGGTGTCTCCTGTGTTTTCTAAGATTCTTATAGTTTGAGGTTTTAAATTTAGGTCTTTGATCCATTTAGAGTTGATGTTTGTGTATAGTGATAGGTAGGGGTCCTGTTTCAATCTTCTGCAAGTGGTCACTTAGTTTTCTTTGCACGACTTACTGAATAGGTTCTCCTCTCCCCATTGGTTGTCGGTGGAGGCTTTGTTGAAGATATGTTGGTTAAGAAGTTGATGTTTTGCTTCTGGAAACTCTATCCCGTTCCATTGGTCAATATTCCTGTTCTTGTACCAATAGCAGGTTGTTTTAATTATTATAGCCTTACAGTAAAGTTTAAAGTCTGGAAGTGAGATGTTTCCCACTTTGCTTCTTTTGCTAAGAATTGTTTGCTATTCGTGGTCATTTATGTTTCCATACAAATTTCTGTAGTGTTGTTTTCAGGTCTTATTAGAATGATGTTGGTAATTTAATGGTTATTGTTGACTCTGTAGATTGCCTTTGGTAGGATGAACATCTTAACAATGTTGATTCTTCTAATCCATGAACATGGAATATTTTTCCATTTGTTTGTCTTCTTTGATTTCTTTGAGCAGTGTCTTCTAGTTTTTGTTGTAAATGTTTTTCACTTTTCTGGTCATTTTTGTGGCTATTGTGAATAGGATTGTACTTTTTATTTGGTTCTCTGCCTGAGTTTTGTTGGTGTTTAAGAGTGTCTGACATTTAGCTTTTATAAGGACTCAAACATACTGAAAAAAAAGCTCTATAGAAAAGTGGGCAAAATATATTAATAGACAGTTATGAATAGACATAGGAGCAGCTAACAGATACATGAAAAACTGTTCAAGCTCACTAATACAACCTCTGGGGAAAACAGTGTGATGATTCCCAAAAGATCTAAAAATTGACCTTCTATACAACCCAGCAATTCACCTTCTGGGAGTGTACCTGGAAGAACTCAAATTGTTCTATAAAAAAGATACCTGCACAATTATTTCTATTGCAGTATTCACAATAGCAAAAACATGGAACCAACCATGCTGAACATTGAAAGAGAACTGGATAAAATAATGTGGTACATACACGATGGAATATTATGCAGCCCTAAAAAAAACGGACCAAATTATGGGTTTCATAGCAATGTGGATGAATTTAAAGTCTATAATGCTCAGTGATTTATCCCAAAAACAAAGAACTGAGTGTCACATGTTCTCACTCATAAGAGGAACCTAACCATTTTCATACTATGATAAGAAAGGAATTGGCAGAAGCTGGAAACTACCAGGGGAGGGGACACATAACATAATTTTGAATTGTACTCAACATCCTTAAAATTAAAATAAGAACAATTCTGTTACTGTTTTGTATTCAATGGGTTATAATAACTAAAGTTTTATGAGTTTCATTGAGTTACACTAAAGATTGGAGAATTCAAATTTTTGACTATTACTGGCAAATATTGACATATGATTTTGTTATCATTTTTGTCAAAATATCTCTCTAAAACATACTAGAAATAACTCTCCAAAACATAGTGGTAGACCATATGCTGGTATGTGATAAACACCATATCAAATCAACCAACCTTGTTATTGATTGCTAATATATTGACACATTAATAAAATTTACATGAAAGTACCAGATAAATAAGTTTAGAAATTCCTGGGTCTTAATTTCAAGTGAACCATTACTTGCATTCATATGCAAACTATAAACTCTAGAGTTTACATACCGTTAATCTAAGTCTTTCAAAACCAAAAGTTTTCAGTGTAAACTTGTATAAAAATTTAATTTAATTCACATAAGAACCATAAATAAGTTTTCTAGTTAATTCAGCAGCAATCATAGGTGAATGAAGAAATAGAAGCTACATTAGAAATATGCTACACAGTAGTTATAGTGAATATGTAAAGTGTTTTTTATTTATAATATAACTTTTATGCATGTATATTAATTCTTTTTAGGTGAAAAGCAGGATTTATTAACAAGATAGAAAAGCTCCCACAGCAGGAGGGGACCTGAAAGAGGTGGCCCCTGTATATTAATTTTAAGAAAACATTTTTGGAAAATTAAAAATAATATTTCATCATCTGTTTGGAGAGAAAGAAAATCAAATAGTGCACTCAAATTTTTAAACGTCAAATTTAGAGTTAGGTTATACATAGCCTGATTAGTTACCACATAAAAAGAGCTTCATAAACTATTTTGTAGGATCTTAGTTTTGAAACATAAGCAGAGAAAAGCAACAAGGACACCATCACAAGTTAACATTTATTATTGTTTTATAAAAAGTGGTTGAAATGTTTATCAAATATTAAAAATATAAAACCTGGAACAATGATTGACCAAGAGTTACAAATAACATTAGAATAGTTTCATTCTTAGATGTACTATATTAGCATTTCTACCATGCTAATGATATGCATAAAAATATATATTAATGTGAGAACATTTAAGTATAACAAATATAATTCAGTTTTGAGAAGTTTATTCTTAATATTTTTCAGAAACATCTTAATTTTTAAAATATAAAGTCATTTCATACCAACACCATTAAGAGAGACAGTATAGAAAATGAGTAGTTATGCAATCAGAAATCTTAAATATGTTTTACAAAATTAGTAACAGATAACAGTTTTTTTAAAGGAAATATTTACTCTCTTTGTGTTTTTAATCCTTTCAACTCAATATACCTGAGAAATCTGGTACACTTGTAATTATACATACTATTTGAAATAGTAAATGGAATTTCAAAAAATGTCAACAGATACAAGATAAGGATAAAAGAATATACCTACACAACTAATAAAACAATTAAAAATATATCCATAATTGAAAGAAGATCATTTCGGTTTTTCCAATCTTTTGTTAGTTTGGACAGCTATTTTTAAAACTATCATATAATGATGTTACCAGTCTATGAGAAACACAATTTTCTCAATTCACTTTGTTTATTTTTTAAACCTTCTTGGTACCTACTAAATCTTTCTGGAAGTCTAGTGATAAGAACAAAACAACTCTGATTGAATAGGAGTTTTATTCATTGCATTTTTACTAGAATCATCACTGGAGTACAGAATCATCACCATTGCTCAAATCTAGTTCATTCCATAATTGACTTGCTTCATGGTTCAAAAATGCAGATCCCTATTTCTCTGTCTTATACCAATGCATTTAAAATATGATGGTGGTAGTACAACACTCTTTCTATTAAGCTATTTTCCCTTATAAAGTATTCAAACTTTAAATGAAAAGAATAAGGCATTCTCTGAACCCATGTTATGACTTAACACTTAGCTTTCAGACCCCAAAACTGAAAATACTTTAAGATTCTGTTGTGCTATAAATTCAGTATCTTCCTTTGTGAAATTTATGTAACTTTTCAGATTCAATTATTCCCCATTTTATAACCACTTAGTCATTGATCTTAGCAGTGTATTATACAATAATGTTTCTAAAATATTAAATTGTCATCTTTGAATGTATTTTAAAATCTTACTTATCTTTGTATTCCAAAGGTCTACTGTCTAGACTGACTTTTTTTTTCTGTATGTATGTATGCAAGAAAAAAAATAAATGAATGAGACAGATTAAAATTTTATCTTTTCATTTTTAAAGCACTTGTCAACTAATGTTCATTCAGCTTCCCTGTTACATTTTAAACTTATTTTCACAAAATATATATTTGATATTTTTGATAGTTACTTTCTGCCCAAAATGTGTAAAGTTTCAATATTTCTATAAGTAAGACATAACAAAGTTATAAGGAGTCAAAAATTTTTCTAGTGCTTAGAACAGAACTTGACATCTAGGAGACACTCAATAAATATTTGTTGAATAAAAGACTGTGTTGAGAAGGCACTCAATGAATGCTAAGTAATGTTATCTCTCTACCAGATGTGGTGGCTCATGCCTGTAATGCCAGCATTTTGGGAGGTCGAGGCAAGAGGATTGTCTGAGCCCACAAGTTCAAGACCAGTCTGGGCAAACTGGCAAGACTCATCTCTACAATAAATCAAAAAATTAGCCGGGTGTGGTGGCACGACTTAATGATTTTGAGAAGTGTGAATCTCAGTGTGATGAAACAAAGATTTAGCATGCTATGTAAGTCAAACACACACACACACATACACACACATATACATACACACACACTGGTAAGGCTACAAGGGCTTTGTGAATGAGCTTCACGACAGCCTCATAGCTATACAACATTTTTAATTCTATCCAATTGTCCCCTCCAATCCTTTCTTATGCAAAAATTCTGGTCATCCCTATTAGTCATCTCTGTTATTAAACCAGTGTTTCTTGAATGACAGGGTAAAAGGGCAAAAAAAGAAAAGATTAAAAAAATAAGGACCTTTGTTATACAGACTAATAGACAAATAAAAATAGTATTGGAGAGAAAACGTTAACTCGAGTCATATTGCTACTGTCTAAAACAACTCCCTGGATATATTTTAAGCACATTTACAACCTTAATTGAGTCAAGTAAATCATCAAATGCCATGAAATATCAGTTACATAAAAACATTTAATGACCAACAAGGGGAAAATTTCCAAATTGCTGTATATTAAAATAAAGGTTATATTAATTTTTAAAAGGCATTAAAAATCTCTATGTGCTACTGGAAGGATCTGCTTTCCTTTATATTTCAGAAAATCATTTCCCAGAGTTATTTATGAGATTTATTTGTTTAGTCAACTACGAAGAATCGATCAGTAATATTATGCCATATGCTGTCTTGATTTCACCATATATCTTTCAAATTTCTTTGCACAAGGATACAATTTTAAAATGTAACATAAAATATTTTATGGAAAATTTTTTAATTCAAGGTTCATGATATTCACAATAATAATGTCTATTTATTTTAATACATTTTTAATCTAATTTTTTAAATCAATCTCTACCTTTAGAATATAATTTTGTTCTACTTAAAGGGAAAAAAATTCACAGAAAGCATGTGCCATATTTTTATCCTTCAAAATTAAATGTAGTCTTTCTTATGACATATACACAATTATGTCCTTATTTTGGTAACTAGTTAACATGTGCATAATTTATAGTCATTATTTATAAACTCATAAGGAGTTGTTATTCTATATTGTTAAGAACTTAGTGGTTTCCAATATCATTTTTATACAAAATTAGTCCTCCTTTTGTACACATGTGGAGTACGGTGTCATGTTTCAATACATTGCACATTGCACATTTGCACAATTACCTCAAAGATTTGTTATTTCTAGCCGGGCTCGGTGGCTCAGCCTGTAATCCCGCGCCTTTGGGAGGCTGAGGCGAGTAGATTGCCTGAGCCCGCGGGTTCGAGACCCGCCTGGGCAAGTGAGACCTCATCTCTACAATAAATCAAAAAATCAGTCGGGCGTGGTAGCGCGCGCCTGTAGTTCCAGCTACTTGGAAGGCTGAGGCGGAAGGATCGCTGGAGCCCAGCAGGTCGAGGCTGC
>CAUYQG010154855.1:0-13452 GCA_963574415.1 Tarsius wallacei
GAGTGCAGTGGCCGCTCCCGGCCACCGGAGCCTTGACTTCCTGGGCTCCGGCGATCCTTCCGCCTCAGCCTTCCAAGTAGCCGGAACTACAGGCGTGCGCTACCACACCCGGCTAATTTTTTTGATTTATTGTAGAGATGAGGTCTCGCCAAGTTGCCCAGGCAGGTCACGAACCCGCCAGCTCAGGCAATTCACTTACCTCAGCCTCCCAAAGCACAGGATTACAGGCTGAGCCACCAAGGCCAGCCGCACATACCTTTTAAAAAGTTTATCTTTTGTGTCCTGCAAGCCTTGGTGTATCCCAGAGGGACCTTTTTTTAATGAGCCTTTTTGGGGGAGTAATTTTTAATTAACAGAAGTTGCAAAGATAGCACAGAGAATTTTCATATATTCCATACCCAGTTTTCCCGGATGCAACATTACTGTTTACTGAACTCCCAGACTTCATTCAGATTTCGCCAACTTTCCTGTTCCAGGATCCAGCCCAGGATGCCACATTGTATAATACTTAGTGGATTTAACTTTTGAGATATTTCCCTGTCCATCCTTTTCAATCATGTCGTGTCCAGTTTTGTTTTTTTGTTTGTTTTAAGAGACAGAGTCTCACTCCATGGCGCAGGCTGGAGTTCAGTAGTGTGATCTCAGCTCACTGCTGCCTCGAACTCCTGGGCTCAAACGATCTTCCCGCCTTAGCCTCCCAAGTAGCTGGGACTACAGGTGCACCACCACACCTAGCTAATTTTTTTCTTTTAGAGACAGGGTCTTGGTGTGTCTTGAACTCCCGGGCTCAAACAGTCCTCCCACCTCAACTTCCCAAAACACTGGGATTGTGGGTGTGGGCCACTGTGCCCAGCCCTATGTCTGATTCTAATAACCAGCCTTTGAGAATCAGAATCATTCTTTGACTCCTGGCTCGTTTCCTCACTCCTTTTGACTTTTTTTTTTTTTTTTTTTGAATAGGAGTCTTACTCTGTTGCTCAGGCTGGAGTGCGGTGGCATGCTCACGGTCACTGCAGCTTCCACCTGCTGGACTCAGGCTATCCTTCCACCTCAGCCTTCCAAGTAGCTGGAACTACAGGCACATGTCATCACACCCAGCTAATTTTTTGATTTATTGTAGAGACAAGGTCTCACCAAGTTGCCAGGCTGGTCTCAAACCCCTGGGCTCAGGCAATCCTCTTGCCTCCGCCTCCCAAAGTGCTGGGATTACAGGCATGAGCCACTGCGCCCAGCCTCTGATAATTCTTTATTAAGTCATTCTCAGAATTTTTTAAGGCCTTCTCTCCCCTTTTACCCTGCAGTATTAGGTCATTGAAATAAACCTCTCTTTCCTGTGAGCCTTTCTTCTTCCTCTCAAAAGCAAATTTTTGAAAAGGGAAAGCACATTTAATTTAAACCACACAAAGGAGCTATTATCCACAATAAGAGTAGGCAAGCATCCTTTCATTATTACATTACCTCATTTTGGCACCAAAATATCCATTGATGTGTTTGGAGAAAAACAGAATGCCGTGTAGGCAGGAACCACTGAGTCATCTGCCATTTGGTCCATTTCAGGGCTAGAAAGATCTTTGGCCATTTACTATTATTATTGTTTTGGGTTTTGTTTTTAATTTAATGCACGTATGATTCCTAAGTTGCAGGGACCATTCAGTAATGTGACCATAAAGAAATGCCAGATGCAACCAGCAAAATTTAAATTCAGACCTAGGCTTTCAAGTAAATCTTTTGCCTTGATTAATATTTGGTCAGCATTAAAGATTATATAGTTTCTTTTTTCCCCAGACACAAGCAACAATTCATTGACCACAATTCTGGCTGGACATGGTGGCTCATGCCTGTAATCCCAGCTCTTTGGGAGGCTGAGGTGGGAGGATCACTTGAGCCCAGGCATTTGAGACCAGTCTGGGCAACATATCAAGACCGCATCTCTACAAAAAAAATAAAAAAGAAGAATTAGCCAGACATGATTGTGTACACCTGTAGTCCCTGCTTCTTAGGAGGCTGAGGTGGGAGGATTGCTTGAGCCCAGTAGTTCAAGGCTGTAGTGAGCTATGATTGCACCACTGTATAAGTCAAAAATAAAAAATTGACCACAGTTCTTTAGATAGGCAAGCAAGTTATTTAATGTTTGTACTAAAATAACAAAGTCAACTTTTCCGTGCCTCGCAGTGATGAGGTAGAGTTACTTATTAAGGGCCAATTCTCCCATGATGCTTATCTTTCCGTATACCCTGAGGCGGACCTGTTTCTTGTCCAGGAAAAGTCTTCCTGTCTAAAAAGAGGATGAATAGTATTCAGGGAGAGCAAAGATTCAGAGAAAGCAAATTTTACTAACAGCCCTTGGCAATTTCCAGTGGTGATTCATTCTCATTGCTTATTCTAAGTCAGTAATTATTGTAAGTTTTTGAAAGTCAACATACTAGGGAGGAGACCAAAAAAACCATGGAATTTATTTATTAAGAAATTGTGCATTTATTCTTACATATTTAAACTTCAGTCACCTTCCAAGTACTCTCTGTTTTATGCAATACACCTATTGAGATGCTTTTTCCATTGCTCAAAACAGTTCTTAAACTCGTCCATTTGATGCCCTTTAGTGCTTCTGCCATTTCACCTCTTCCGCATCGGCAAAACATTTCCCTTTGAGGACTTATTTCATCTGGGGATTAAGAAAAAAAGTTGCTTGGGGGTGAGATTGGGTGATTAGGGAGGGTGGGGCACAGGGG
Source organism: Tarsius wallacei (assembly GCA_963574415.1). Lineage (NCBI taxonomy): Eukaryota > Metazoa > Chordata > Mammalia > Primates > Tarsiidae > Tarsius > Tarsius wallacei. The sequence goes on from CAUYQG010154855.1 coordinate 2,730, forward strand.
TCATGCCGTTTTTGGTCAAAAATTGCTGAACACTCAGTGCATTGTGGGTAGGTGTGTTGTCATGAGAAGAACCTGTCACCTGTTTGCCACAACTCAGGATGTTTCTTCGGCAAATCATGATACAACCTTCTCAAAATTTCCACATAAAAACCTTGGTTGACCATTTGATCTGGAGAAACAAATTCCGAATGTACTACAAAGGGCCCATCCTCCAAGAGATAATTCCGGGGTTTTTTTCTTTGGTCCCCCCTCAGATGTCAGATCATTACCTATATTCTAAGAATTAAGAAAACATGAACAGTTGTTTTGACAGGCATACTTTACAAGACTTTGACTGAGTAGTTAGAGCTTTGCTGTGGACAACACAAATGCACATGGATCCTTTTTAAACAAGAGGAATCCTTTCACATCCAGCTCGGTGGCCCTGGATTCCCATATGGCTCACCTAGGTCTCTTTTGTTGGGGTTCCAGCATGGCAGCCAACCGATACCAACGGGTAAAGCTCTTGTTCCATAGCACACTGAAGCAGTCGTGCACAAGCAAAACACCTCACCCCAGTCCAGGAGCGCCTCCCTCTAGATTTCACATAAATTTGCTGTCAGCCAGCACAACTGAATGCCCCGTGGGTGCACCTTAATGCAACCAAAGATGAAGTATTTCAAGAACACTCGCTTTTCCACTTCTGTCTCTTGGCAGATAGAGCCAGAGCATTCCTGAGCAGTACTCTTTGCAGTGGTACCCACTCCTGTATCCTTGTAGGCCACAAAGTGACAGCGCCCATGTGAGAGGGATGCCAGTGCCCCATCCTCCAAGAGATAATTCTGGGGTTTTGTCCAAGCAGGTGTGTGTCCTTCTCTCTTCTTCAGTATCACTGCCTGCAGCTGGGGAGGATAGATTGACATTCTTTTTTTTTTTTTTTGAGTTGGAGTCTCACTCTGTCACCCAGGCTGGAGTGCAGTGGCACACACACTCATAGCCACCCCAGCGTCAACCTGCTGGGCTCCGGCAATCCTTCCACCTCAGCCTTCCAAGTAGCCAGAACTACAGACACGCACTATCACGCCCAGTTAATTTTTTGTTTATTGTAGAGTTTCCCAGGCTGGTCTCAAACCTGTGGGCTCAAGCAATCTACTCCCCTCGGCCTCCCAAAGTGCTGGGATTACAGACTGAGCCACCAAGCCTGGCCAATTATGACATTCTTAAGAACTGATAAAGAATGGGCAAGCATAGTGGCTCACATCTGTAATCCTAGCACTCGAGGAAACCAAGATGAAAGGATGGTTTGAGCCCCAGAATTCAAGACCAGCCTGGCCAGCATAGTGAGACCTCATCTCTATAAAAAAAAATAAATAAATTAGCAGGGTGTGGTGGTACACACTTTTACTCCCAGCTACTCAGCAGGCTGAGGCAGAAGGATCACCTCAGTCCAGGAGGTCAGTGCTGCAGTGAGCCGCGATCATGCCACTGCACTCCAACCTGAGCAAGAGAGAGAGACCCCCAAATCTCAAAAAAAAGAAAAAAAGCAAGGAAACCCAACTAGACTCAGCCCCCTTTGTTCCAGGAAAGGCCCCACCTTAGTACTATAAGAGTCTGGGTGGACCCAGGGGTCCCTCGCCCACAGATGCCATTTGGGAGACAGAAGGGAGCACTGGAGACCCCACAGTCATGGCCCAGCCTCTCGGTGGTACTGTTCTGAGTCCCTCCTGTGTGGCTGTTGCTTCTGAGCTGCTGAGTGCCTAGGACCAACTGGTGGTTCTCTTAGCCAGGAGTCGCTTCTCCATATCCACATGTGACTCACTTTGGTTCTACACGGTGGCCACCTGGAGAGGCTACCGCCCAAAGTCATTGGCTTCTGCCTAGGAGAAAGTGTCCTCAGTGGAGCCACCAGCCCCACAAGCCCTTTGGTCATGTACCAGTTTATCTTCCTGGGTCTACTTTCATCCTTGTCTTCTGTCCCCATGTGTTAAGGTGATCGGTCCTAAGGTCCTCAGGCACTTGTCATTTTCATGATAGCCCTCCCCGAATGTTTTGAAGTCTGCTATCTTTTCTTTTGTTTTTACCATATTTTTTTTAAGAGTTGTGTAGTACAAGTGGGGATTTGCTACATAAGTAGACTGCATGCAGGTGAAGTTTGGGCTTCTAGCTAGCCCTCTCTCCTCCTGGTAGTGGACCAAGTACCCAGTGTGTTGCCACATGTCCCCTTCCCTCCTCCCTCCCCTCCCCCCAGCAGTGCCCAGCATCTGCCAATCCCACTCTTGCACTAGTGTGACTCGTGTTCAGGAGCCATGATGTCTGCTTTCTTACAAAGGAAGAACCAGCAGGTAATTCCCAGGTCTTCCTCCTAGGCCAAAAGAACTCCCTAGGCAGTCTTGGTCACCTGCTGGTCACCGTCACCAGTCTTCTGACCAAGAGGGGAAGGAAAAGCAGGAAGAGGAAGGCTGTTTGCTCTTTCTGCTAAGTGAGGAATCCAGTGAGTGATGCAGGAAGTTCTACATTTAAATGAATTCTCAGGAAATGGGGTTGTTGTTGTTTTGAATTTGGGTCAGCACTCTGGTATGATACCAAAGTGCAGTGGTATGATCACAGATCACCGCAGCTTCAATCTCCTGGGCTCAGGCAATCCTCCCACCTCAGCGTCCTAAGTAGCTGGGACTACAGGTGTGACCAGCATGCCCAGCTAATTTTTGGATTTTGTAGAGACGAAGTCTCGCTATGTGGCCCAGGCTGGTCTCAAACTTCTGGGTTCAAGCAGTCTTCCCACCTTGGGAAGTACTGGGATTTCAAGTGTGAGCCACTGCACCCAGCCAGGAAACATGGTTTTATTCATCATTGGGTGTTGTGGACTAATTTATGTTCCCCTTAGATTCATATGTGAAAGCCCTAACCCCCAATGGGATGGTATTTGAAGATGGGGCCTCTGGGAGGTCATTTGCATTAGATGAGGTCATCAGGGTGGGACCTCTGATGGCATTAGTGCCCTTATAAGAAGATACCAGAGAGCTTGCTCTCACTCTACCATGCGAGGACACAATGAGAAGGTGGCCGTCTGTAAGCCAGTAAGAGAGCCCTCACCAGGAAACAAACTGGTCCACACCTTGACCTTGGACTTCCCAGCCCCTCGAACTGTGAGCAATAAATTCCTATTGTTTAAGATGCCCAGTCTATGGCATTTTGTTATGGCAGCCCAGGTTGACTAAGACATTGGGCATGGATGTTCTATATTTTTTTGTTTGTTTGTTAAGGGTAGTTTTATCTCAGACTTTTCCTTATGAAATCATCATAGACTCACTGTATGTTGCAAAAGTAGAACAGAGAAGTTCTGTGTACCCTTCACCCTGTTCTCCTCAACCGTTATATCTCCTGTAACTATAATGGGATGTTAAAGCCAGGAAATTGGCATGGGGCAATGTGTGATTCTAGTTTTGAGCCATTTTATCACATGTGCAGATTCTTGTAACTACTGCCATCAAGATACTGTTCCATCCCTCTAAAGGTCTCCCTTGTGCTTCACCTTTATAGTCACACCAATTCCCCTGCCTGTCACCGCTAGTCCCTGGCAACCATTAATCTGTTCTCCATCTCTGTTGTAGAGTGATCCAGAACATCATGAAAAGATGATTTGGTTTTTTTTCAGTTGGGGTTTCACTCTGTCTCCCAGGCTGGAGGGCACTAGCACAATCACTGCTCACTGCAGCTCAACCTCCTGAGCTCAGGTGATTCTTCTGCCTCAGCCTCCCAAGGAGCTGGGACAGTAGGCGTGCACCACCATGCCCCACTAATTTTTTTATTTTTTGTAGATATGGAGTCTCACTGTGTTGTGTTGCCCAGTCTGGTCTTGAGCTGCTGGGCTCAACCCCTGCCTCAGCCTCCCAGAGTCCTGGGACTGCAGGTGTGAGCTACCACACCCGGCCGATTCCCCATCTCTATAGTTTTGACATTTTAAGAATGTTATATAAGGAAAATCACACAGTGGCCTCTGAGGTTGGCTTTTTCACTTGCATAATATCCTTGAGATCCCTCTGGATCATTGTGTATGTGAATGATTTTCTCTTTTTCACTGTTGAGTAGTATTCCATGGTATGGATGGATGATGATGATTTGTCTAACCATCCACCCACTGCAGGACATCTGGGTTGTTTCCAATTTTGGGCTATTACAAATAAAACTGCTGTGAACAGTTATGTAAAGGTTTGTTGTTATGGTTTTGGTTTTGGTTTTGATTTTGGAAATAGGGTCGTGCTCTGTTGCCCAGGCTGGAGTGCACTTGTGCAATCATACCTTACTGAAACCATACACTCCTGGGCTCAATTGATCCTCCTGCCTCAGCCTCCTAGAGTGCTGAGATCTCAGGCATAAGCCATGGCACCCAGCTGTTTTTTGTTTTGGTTTTTTTTTTTTTTAATGGAAATGTCAAGTATACAACAAAGTAGAAAGAATAGTATAATAATGTCCATTCATTAACCTCAATAATGATCATAATTCTGTCTCAGTTCCATTTTGATCCCCTTATTAACTGAGTGATCGTGGACAATTGAGATAGAAATTAAGCTAATGCCTATAGGATGGATATAAAATATGTAGAAGCCAGGCACAGTGGCCCACACCTATAATCTCGCCAAGACAGGAGGATCACTTGAGCCCAGGAGTTCAAGACTAGCCTGGGCAACACAACACAGTGAGACTCTGTCTCTACAAAAATCAAAAAATTGGCAAAGCGTAGCAGTGTTCACCTATAGTCCCAGCTACTCAAGAAGCTGAGGCAGAAGGATCGCAAGGCTGCAGTGAGTCATGATTGTACCACAGTACTCCAGCCTGGACAACAGAGCAAGACACCAGCTCCAAAAAAAAAAAATGTTTTTTGCATTTGACATGTAGATTGGCATAGAAGGCTTATGTACTTTTTTTTTAATTGGATGCTACCAGGTTTAGGAAGAATAATTCTTTCTGACTCACACTTCTTACCTGCAAGATGTCTTTTTAATTTTTCTTTGTCCCCTGAGGCGTGGGATTAAGGGTTAATGTTGTTTTTCCTCCTACACTTTTATTCCTTTTGATACTATCTTGCTTGTGTAACAGCAAAATGAGGCAGGGCAGAGAAATCAATGAGTTGTCTTCGCATCGATTCAGTCTATTCTCAGGTGGCTGAAAAGCCAGGAGCTGTGAACTGAAAACTTCATTCTGTATCAGATTTCCTTTAATTGTCTCTCGAACACTTGCCAGTGAACTGGTGCTTGCTAGAACTCTCCAGAGCCAGGTCACACCTTCAGCTCAAAAGATAAGGCTTTGATGAAACAAAGAATGAGAAAGTAGATGGGGATCTGAAACCTCACTAAATTTGAGAAAAGGAGCCCCTGTGTTTCGAGGCTGAACCTGAACGCCATGACGCTTGTCCGGTCCTTTGGCTTCTTGAATGGCCTTTTGCAGAAAACCGCAGTCACTTATGTGCCAGGGCCCAGCTGCCTTCAAAGATTGTTTGGGGTCTCTTTATCATTGAAAAGCAGCAGAAATCTGCAACTTAGAGCAGACAGTTCTTCCTTACAAGTTGGCATTTCTAGAAGCCAATGTGCTTCTAGATTATATCTAAAGGACAGTTTGAAACAAGTTAAGACTGTCTAGTGCGATATTAGGGCCAGGCACAGTGATGCATATCTGTAATCCCAGCACTTTGGGAGGCCGAAACGGGAGGATTGCTTGAAGCCAGGAGTCTGAGACCAGCCAGGGCAACATAGTGAGATCCCCATCTCTATAAAATATTTTTAAAATTAGCCAGGTGTAGTTTTGCAAGCCCATAGTCCCAGCTACTCGGGAGGCTAAGGCAGGAGGATCACCTGAGCCCAGGCAATCAAGGCTGCAGTGAGCTATGATCACACCACCTCACTCCAGCATGGGTGACAGAGTAAGACCCCATCTCTTAAAAAAAAATCACTGGCTGGGCTGGGTGGCTCAGCCTGTAATCCCAGCACTTTGGGAGGCCAAGATGAGTAGAGTACCTGAGCCCACAGGTTCAAGACCCACCTGGGCAATTTGGCGAGACCTCATCTCTACAATAAATCAAAAACTAGCTGGGCGTGGTAGCACGCACCTATAGTTCCAGCTGCTTGGAAGGCTGAGGCGGAAGGATCGCCGGAGTCCAGCAGGTCGAGGCTGCAGTGGCCAGGAACGTGCCACTGCACTCCAGTCTGGGCGACAGAGTGGAACTCCAACTCAAAAAAAAAAAAAAAAAAAATCAGCCGGGCTCGGTGGCTCAGCCTGTAATCCCTCGCTTGGGGAGACTGAGGTGAGTGGATTGCCAGAGTCTGCGGGTTCGAGACCCGCCTGGGCAACTTGGTGAGACCTCATCTCTACAATAAATCAAAAAATTAGCCGGGCGTGGTAGCGCGCGCCTGTAGTTCCAGCTACTTGGAAGGCGGAGGCGGAAGGATTGCCGGAGCCCAGCAGGTCGAGGCTGCGGTGGCCAGAAGCGGCCACTGCACTCCAGTCTGGGCGACAGAGTGAGACTCCAACTCAAAAAAAAAACAAAAAAAAACTTCATGTGGGGCTTCCTCAAAAATTACTTTCAACAGGTTAGTAACGATTTAACCTTATGTAAATTTTGGTGGGTCTTTAATGATTCTTACAAGAGCTAGTGAGGGGTTTTGCTTATGTATCAGAGGAAGAAGCCTGTGATTTCCACAATTGAGGTGGAGAGTCACACAGGGAGCAAAACTGCACTAGAAAACAGTGTAGGGTCTTTGCTCCAGATAAAGTAACTTAGGTAGGATCCTGACACCTGTCACACAAGCTTTGTCACCTAACTTGCTCATGGACAGTTCTTTAGTTTAAGAAACCAGGACAAAACAGATTTTGAAAAATCATCAGCCAAGTCGTGGGCTCACATCTGTAATCCCAGCACTTTGGGAGGCCAAGGCAAGAGGATCAGTTGAGCCCAGACATTCAAGACCAGCCTGGGCAACATAGCAAGACCTCATCTCTACAAAATTAAAAATTAAAAAATCATCCTGATAACAGTCTACTGTCTGTGTTTGTCACTGAAAACAAGGGTGTATTTTTTTTTCCCTTGGGCCCAAGAACTTTTTCATTTCACCGTTCACTCCTTATTTCTGTCCCTGCCTTTTCTCCGGGTCCCCTTGTAGAAACAGCTCTGTGTCTTATAGTCGCCGCGGCAGGCCAGGTACATGCCGATCCATTGATCGCACCTCTCAGCAGTAGGCAGACAGTGTTAATTAGGCTCCAGAGTGTCTGCTGTGGCTGTGCAGATGGTGCCGAACAACACGGGCTGAACTCAAATGCCGTAGGCACCTGCTGTAGGAAACACGAGAGCAGGAGAGAAATATGGATTCCTGGCTCTCAGGAACTGTATGGTTTTTTATGGGAAAGGGTGCTTTTTGGTTTAGTTTTTTGAGTCCGGGTCTCACTCTGTCGCCCAAGCTGAGTGCAGTGGCATGCATATAGCCACCACAGCCTCGACCTGCTAGGCTCAGGCGATCCTTCCACCTCAGCCTTCCCAGTAGCTGGGACTGCAGGCGCACCATCACGCCCAGCTGATTTTTTTATTTTTTGTAGAGATGAGGTCTCACTATGTTGGCCAGGCTGGTCTCGAACTCCTGGGCTCAAGCAATGTTCCTGCCTCGGCCTCCCAAAGTGCTGGGAATCATCCCAGCATGAGCCACCGTGCCTGGCCCATACTGTATGTTGGACTACAAATGTCTTGTCCTCCTACTGCAGAAAGATAGCTGGGCATCACAGGTGTCAGTCTGCCTATTTAGCAGGTTGACTGAGATGTAATTCACAGACCATACAGTTCACACCTTTAAGTGCATTCAGTGGCTTTTAGAATACTCACAGGGTCACCACAGCTTGGCCTGGTGTTGTACCTCCATATGTATTTCAGAACACTGCAGCAGAAGATTGGAGACTCTCCCAGCCCTTCCAGGCAGAACTCTGGCCCCCAGGCAGCTGGTGTTTTTAGGATTCCAGGGTTTGTTTTAAACAGGCATGGTAAGACACACAGACACAGAAAGGACTGTCTTGAAGGAAGAGGTGGTATTCAGTCCCCTAGATGCTGGAGGCAGGGCCACATGGGGAAGCACCAGGGTTGGTTGGGGACAGACGGGAGACTGGGTAAGAGCCTTTATTGTGGTTTCTATGGGAAACACACTTAGATTGGGTCCTCTTTGTCTGGAACCTGACCCTGAGTGATGAGTTTAAGGCTCCAGTGAGCCATGATTGTGCCACTGCAGTCCAGCCTCAGTGGCAGAACCAGACCCTGTCTTTAAAAAAAAGGGGGGGAGGACCAGGCTTGGTGGTGAGACCTCATTACTACAAAAAAATTTAAAAATAGCCAGGTGTGGTGCTACTCAGGAGGCTGTGTTGGGTGGATTGCCTGAGCCTAGGATTTGGAGGCTGTGGTGAACTGGGTGACAGAGTGAGACCTTGACTCAAAAAAAAGAAAAAAAAAAGAAGACATAGAACCATTCCATCACTACAAAGAAACAATGATTTCTTTTTTTTTAAATTGTGGTAAAATATATATAATATAAAATTTACCATTTTAATCATCTTAAGCGTCTAGTTCAACAGCATTAAGCACATTCACATGGTTGTACCACCATCACTCTCTCATCTTCCCAAACAGAATCTCTGTCCCGATGAAACACTCACTCCCTGTCCCCTCCCCAACCCCTGGCACACCCCCGGCCCCGGCACCCCCCACACTACTGTCTCTGTGAACTTGAGTCCTCTAGGTGCTTCCTGCAGGTGGAATCAGACAGGATGTGACCTTTTGTGCCTGCCTTATGGCACTAAGCTTCATATCCTTAATGCAATAGCGGCACATGTCAGAACTATTTTCCTCGAGAAGGCCAAGCCGTATTCCATTGTGCAGACGGACCACATGGTGTGGTTCTGTTCGTCCCTGCGCGGCCCATTGGGTTGCCTCTGCTTTTTGGCTATTGTGAATCATGCTGCTGTGAACACGAATGTGCAAGTATCTGTTCAGGTCGCTGCTTTCCATCTTCTGGGCAAATACCCAGCAGTGGAATTGCTGCTGTGATCATTCTGTATTCGCCAAAACAGTGGTTTCTTGACATGTGTTCGCGGGCAGCTCCCACTCTGTTCGGGAGTGTCTTTCATTTTCTGTGTTGTCTTCCACACTCTGTTGGGTGACAGACAATAATCAGAACAAAAAGTAAGTTGTATCATATGTTAGCGAGGCCATCATTCTTTTATCCGAAGTTCTATCCCTTGTGCCCCTTTGGGTCCTGGGGTACCTAGTCTCCCTAACCATGACCCTAAGACATGAAAACTTTAGTGTTTTCTAAATCATCAAAGGAAGATTTAAGTCTGTTACCATAAAGTTAGCACTCCCAATAGTTTCTTGCGTCGGAGTCTCACTCTGTCGCTCATTCTAGAGTACAGTGGCATGATCACAGCACACCACAACCTCTGACTCCTGGGCTCAAACCATCCTCCTGCTTTAGCCTCCCTAGTAGGAGTAGCTGGGACTATAGGCACACACCACAACACCCAGCTATTTTTTTTTTGTTTTTGTAGAGGTGAGGTCTCACTGTGTTGCCCAGGCCGGTCTCAAACTCTTGGGCTCAAGCAGCGCTCCCACCTTGGCCTCCCAGAGTGCTGAGATTACAGACATGAGCCACCGTACCTGGCCCCATAGTTTCTTAAAATTCTTCAGAGTCCGTGATTCTTGGATCATGTTCACAGTGACTTTTTCTTCCGTGTGCTCTTTGATTAAAGCAGAATCTGTCTGACTTTAGGCAGGACCTGGGTTCAAGGGAACAATCTGTCGCCATGCCAGGATGCCAGCTGGGCAAAGGATGCATTTAAGGATTTATCCCCTATTTGTACGTTTAGGTCATAATTGCCTGGGCTGGGCTGTGTGTGGTATGGAAATGGCAGGAAGTACCCGCCCTGGACTGCGCAACCTTCAATTTCAGCTTTCTGTCTTTGTGCTTGGGTGTTTCTACATGAGTGACAGCTTCATCCCCTTTGCCTACTATAATAATAGTCACTGTTAGCCATTTGTTACCATGACAGCAGATGGTTTGCGGTCACTCAGTGAATGTCATCCTTGCCATACTGGGCTGTGGTAAAGAAAGGAAGCCACTCAGAATATGCATAATGTGTTGTCACACAGCTTAGTGGCTAATGTCTCTGTTTACATGCTTTATTACTTCTCTGCCCAAAAATCTCTAATACATACCCACCTGCCTGTTTGCAGTCATCTTTACTTTCCACCTAAATTAAAAGTCACTCAGAGAAGCCTCCAACTCCTGGGCTCAAGCGATCCTCCTACCTCAGCCTCCCAAATAGATGGGACCATAGGCATGGTCTTGAACTCCTGACCTCAAGTGATCCTCCCACCTCAGCCTCCCAAAGCATTGGGATTACAGGTGTGAGCCATCGTGCTGGGCCCAGATTTCTTTTTACTACTGCTGCCTGTTCTTACTTGAGCAGAACTTTAAGGTGCGATTTTATAAAATGAGAGAATAAACCAGCCACACAGTCCATCTCAGCTAGGCCTGGCTTTAATGGTCGACTTGTCAAAGAGGAGAGAACTCAGCCTAATAAATAATGCTTAGCTTTCATTAAGAGTTGTGTCTGGCCGGGCTCAGTGGCTCAGGCTGTAATCCCTCGCTTGGGAAGGCTGAGGTGAGTGGATTGCCTGAGCCCGCGGGTTCGAGACCCGCCTGGGCAACTTGGCGAG
>CAUYQG010154861.1:0-27688 GCA_963574415.1 Tarsius wallacei
AAACCTCAATTTCTCAACCAACTCATCTTTGACAAAGCCTCCACCAACAACCACTGGGGAGAGGAGAACCTATTCAGTAAATAGCACTTGGAATACTGGCCGAACACATGCTGAAGATTGAAACAGGACCGCTACCCATCACCATACACAAAAATCAACTCTAAATGGATCAAAGACCTAAATGTAAAACCTCAACCTATAGGAATCTTAGAAAATGCAGGAGAGACATTTATGGGATGGGAGTAGGCAAACAATTCCTGATCAGAACCCCAAATGTCCATGTCATAAGTGATAAGATAGACAAGTGAGACCTCATTAAACTGAAAAGCTTCTAAAAAATTAGCAAAATAAGCCATCAAGAGAGCTCACACAATGGGAAAATAGCTCCATATCTGACAAAGACGTAACATCCAGGATCTACAAGGAACTCAATCACGCCAAAAGGAAAAAAAAGAGGAAAAAAAAAACCAATCAGCCCCATTAAAAAGTGGATAAAAGACATGAATAGACACTTCTCAAAAGAAGATACATGGGCAGCCAACAGACACATGAAAAAGTGATCAATCTCACTAATGATCACAGAAATGCAAATCAAAACCACATTGATATACCACCTAACCCCAGTAAGAATGGTCATCATTAATAAAACAAAAAACAACAGATGCTGATGAGATGTGGAGAAAAGAGAATGCTTCTAGACTGCTAGTAGGAATGCAAATTAGTTCGACCTCTATGAAAAGCAGTGTGACGATTTCTAAAAGAACTAGAAATTGACCTTCTGTATGACCCAGCAATCCCCCCTACTGGAGGACCTCAAATCATTCTTCAAAAAAGATACCTACACATGCATGTTTATTGAGCACTATTCACAATAGCGAAAACATGGAACCAACCATGTTCCCCTTCAAAACTGGACTTGATTAAAAAAAAAAAATATATATATATGTATATATATATATATGGTGGCTGGGCTTCATGGCTCAGTCTGTAATCCCATCACTTTGGGAGACCGAGATGAGTGGATTCCCTGAGCCTGGGGTTTTGAAACCAACCTGGGAAACTTGGCAAGACCTCGTCTCTACAATAAATAAATTTTTTAAAAATTAGCCAGGTGTGGTAGTGCGTGCCTGTAGTTCTGGCTACTTGAAAGACTGAGGCAGAAGGATCACCAGAGCCAAATAGGTCAACGCTGGGGTGCCCATGAGTGTGTCACTGCACTCCAACCTGGGCAATGGAGTGAAACTCCAACTCAAGAAAATAAATATATATGCATGATGGAATATTATGCAGCCATAAAAAGGACAAATATATGGACTTCACATTATCTTGGATGGATTAAGAATCTATCATACTCAGTGATCTATCATAGAAATAAAGAACTGAGTACCACATGTTCTCACTCATAAGAGGACATTAAACATTTACCATAATACTATAAGAATGGGAATGGCAGTAGTGGGATGCTAGCAGGGAGGCCATAACATCAATTTGGGTACCTGATCTCAAACCAGGCAAAGTGGGGACCAAAGGGAGGCCCATGCATTACCTGTATGATGACCAGTTTTATACCTAATCCTGAAGTGGTATAATGATTTTTTTTTTTTTTGAGTTGGAGTCTCACTCTGTCACCCACACTGAAGTGCAGTGTCTGCTCCTGGCCACCGCAGCCTCGACCTGCTGGGCTCCGGTGATCCTTCCGCCTCAGCCTTCCAAGTGGTTGGAACTACAGGCATGCGCTACTACATCCGGCTAATTTTTTTTTTTTTTTTTTTGAGTTGGAGTCTCACTCTGTCACCCAGACTGCAGTGCAGTGGCGCTCCCGGCCACCGCAGCCTCAACCTGCTGGGCTCCGGCGATCCTTCCATCTCAGCCTTCCAAGTAGCTGGAACTACAGGCGCGCGCTACCACGCCCGGCTAATTTTATTGTAGAGATGAGGTCTCGCTTGCCCAGGCAGGTCTCGAACCCGGCTAATTTTTTGATTTATTGTAGAGATGAGGTCTCACCAAGTTGCCCAGGTGGGTCTCAAACCCACGGGCTCAGGCAATCCACTCACCTCAGCCTCCCAAGGTGCAGGATTACAGGCTGAGCCACCGAGCCCGGCTGGTATAATGATTTTTAAAATAAAAAAAGAAAATATATTAAAACACATAAATACATATAGTAAATTAATAGATCTCAAGAAAGAAATAGGCTGAAATACAATGACAATAAGGGACTTCAATATTCTACTAATAATATAAATATCATTTAGTCAGAAAATCAGCAGGACAACATTGAACTTGAACTACACTTTAGACCAGTTAGAACTAATAGACATATGCAGAACATTATATAGAAAAGCAAAGAACACATATTATTTTCAAGCAGTCAGGAAATTTCCTGGATAGATCATATATTAAGCCACAAAAACAAATTTTAAAATATTTAAATCATATCAAGTATCTCCTTTGACAACAATGGTATAAAACTCAAAAACAATAATAGGAGAAAAATTCACAAATTTGTGGAAATTAAACAGTATATTCATGAATAAACAATGGATCAAAGAATAAATTTTAAAACAAATGCAATATAGCAAAATGTATGAGATAGAGTAAAATTAGTTCTAGGAGGGAAGTTTACCACAATAAATATTAAAATCAAAACTGAAGAAAATTTTTAAATAACCTAGTGTTATACTTCATAAAACGGGAGAAAAAACAGCAAACTATACACAAAGTTATTAGAAGAAAAAATATTAATGATAGATCAGAAATAAATAAAATAGAAAGTAGAAAAACAATAAAAAAGATCACCAAAACTAAGAGTACTTTGAAAACATAAAACCTTTCCTGAGGCTAGCTAAGAAAAAAATAAAGGCTGAAATAAATAAAATAAAAAATAATAGAGAAGACAGTACAACTGATATTACAGAAATATAAAAATTTAGATGCAACAAATTGAATAAATAAATGGATAAATTTCTAGAAATATACAACTAACCCAGAATAAATAATGAAAAAATCCAAAATTTGAAAAGATTTTCGGTAAGGATATTGAATAGTAAGTAAGGTATTTGAATCATTAATAAAAAGTATTCTATCCAAGCTTGTTTGTACCCAAACCTGAGTTGTACCCCACATCTTATAAACAAACAAACAAACAAATAAATAAAAAGTTTGGAGCAACCAAAAAAAAGATAGTTTTTATTAAAAAAGCTCAGATCTTTATAGCTTTACCATTGAATTCTACCAAATAGTTAGTGAAAAACTAATACTAGTTCTTCTCAGACACTTCTCCCAAAAGCCTAAGAAGTAATACCTTTAAACACATTTAATAACACCAGCAATATTTTGGCACCAAAACCAATCCAGTAAAATACAAGAAAAAAATTGCAGTTAAATATCTCTGATGAACATGGGTGCAAAAATCCTCACCATCTAAAATCAAAGAGATCTATGAAAAAAAATCAAAAATATTCCATGTGCAATAACTACAGAAAACTAAACAAAATAGGAACAAACTTTACCAAGGAGAAAAAAGATCTGCATTGAAAATTAATATATATTAGTGAACTCAATGGAAGAATAACAAAGTAATAAAAATATGTTCCATGTTTATGTATTGAAATAATTAATATTGTTAAATTGTACATACTACCCAAAGTGATTTACAGATTCAATTTAATCACTATCAAAATTCCAAGGATATTTTTCACAGAAATATTTAAAAAATAATAAAGTTAGCATGAGAACACAAAAAGAACCTAGATATCTAAGGAATCTTGAGCAAAAATAACAAATTTGTAGCCATCATAATACCTATTTTTAAAAAATATGTTACAACACTATAATAATCAAGAAATCATTAATCTTGTATAAAAGCAGATACACTGACAAATGAAACAAAATAAGAAACCCAAAAATGAACCCATGCATTTACAATCTATTGATTTTTTCAAAGAGTATGTAAAAAGTGCATAGTGGAAAAGGAATACTGTTTTCAATGAATGGTGTTGGGAAAACTGGATGTTCATACCTATGTAGAAAAATGGACCTTTAACTAATATCATATTTTAAAAAGCTCAAAAAGCATTCAAAATTGAATTATCATGTAATGTAGCAATTCCAATTCTGACTATATATCCAAATGAAAAAATTCAGCATTTTGAAGAAATGTCTGCACTCCCGTGTTCATTACAGCAGTATTACCATAGCTAAGACATGGACTCGACCTAGTGTCCATCAACAGATGAATGAATATTTTAAAATGTGGTATATATATGCAATGAAAGACTATTCAACCTTGAAAAAAAAATCCTATTATTTGTAACAACTTGGTGACCTTGGAAGACATTATGATAAATAAAATAAGCTAGGCACATGATCTTACTTATATGTAGAATAAAAAAAAGTAAAACTTATAGAAATAGAGTAAAAATGTGTTTATCAGAGTTCTGAAGAGAGATATGGGAAGATATTGGTAAAATGATACACAGTTTCAGTCAGAAAGGATAAACAAGTTTTTGAGATCTGTGTTGCTCAGCATGGTCACTATAGTTAATAGTATATATTTTAAAATTTCTAAGAAAACAAATTTCAAATTTTCTCTTCACAAAACCAAAGATATGAGCATGTTAATCTCTTTGGTTTAATCACTTTACATTGTACACATATATCAAAATAGCACACTGATCCCACAAATATATGCATTTAAATTATACTCATAGAATAAACCATATTATGAAAATAATAATACTTGCATTTGTAGAACAGTTTAGTTTGCCTTTAATATAGGTATGAGTGATAATTCGGTAGATATTTGAATCTCATATATTTTTCTAACTTGTTTTTTTTTATTCTAAAGAAAATATTAAATTTTGATCATATTTTCATTAATATAATTGCTGTCACATTATTAATTATAAGCCAATACTATACTTTCCTATAACCTTAATATTTTTTTCTTATAGTGAATGTCCATTTTTCTTGTAAGCATAAGTTATAAAATTCAGATATTAGAGAATATAATTAATGAGAAAATATATTTATTTAAAAATTATTTTAATAGAATGAACTGATTTTTAAGAAAACAGATGTATGAACAATATGATATGAAAACATATTCATATTTTCAATATGTACAAACTTTGTGCTTTTGTGCTTTTTCTTCCCTTTTTATATGAAATCGTATCTGTCAATACATATCTTTCATTTGTTTTTGTCTTCTTAAGTAGGATATTAGTACTGAAAATATGAGTTAATACCATATGATCATGCCACAACATAGAAAGTAGCTCTCATGAGAATAATAAACTCTTTAAATATAATAGCTTTAAATTTTGGTAAGCCTAAGTCTTCAATTTCTTTTAAATCTTCTTGCATGATACTATTTTCCTTTTGGTTTAATTTTTTAATATTCTAAGCGAATTATGTCCAATGATTTAAATAATTATTATTTAAAAAATATACTGTATTATGTTCTTACTGTTTTATATTTACTAGTTACTAAAAAAGATGGCAGAGTTTTTGATACCCAGAGATTACTTCTTTGTTGTCTTTTGAGAACAGCAATTTGGTAGATGGGATGTAACATGGATTTTGAAGCACCAGAGTCTTATAGTTTTATTCTGGTTCATTCTAAGTGTATACATCTAGACATTAAGTAACCACCCTGAGAATGAGATTTAACTTTTTAAGAGAATACAAATTGCAAGAATGTCATTATGATTAAATATTTTTTTCTTATAATGAATGTCCATTTTCCTTGTAAGCATAAGTTATAAAATTTAGATAAAAGCAATATCAAGTGTTTTCCATGTTTGTGATTCAATACTTACTACTGTGTTATTATCATCAATTCATACTCATAAATCAATGAAAAGTAAAGCATATTTAATGTAAATTTATGTGGAAAATGAATAGTATAAGTGATATACTTTCCAAAAACTAGGAAAAGTTATCCTGGAGCAGTCAAAAGGATATGTAGATGTTAGACTCAAAAGAGAATCTGAAAACAGACACACTTATAGATCAAGAGTATTGAAATGAATACATAAAGTCAAACTTATTTTTACAATGACTCAAAGGAAAGATGAAATAAATAATTTTTCAGCTTGATTCAAATTTTAACAGCTTATTACTGTTAAAAAAAAGTGATAAAAAATCAATATGGAAGAAGGAGAAAAAAAGGTTTAAGGAGAATGCCAAGATAATGAACAGAGTAGCCTGCTTACATATGGTGATTTACATTGCCAACAATGAAGTGGAGTTTGGGTAAATGGATTCTGAATATGAAAGATCTTTAAACTATAGGATTAGAAAGATGAAATTATTATCTAATCATTGAAGCTTAGGGAGTTTACTTATAAAAATAAAAATTTAGGATTATTAATTTAGTGGCAGATAAGTAGAACATAAGTAGGTCACTGACTGGGAGTTATTTAGTTTGATAACATTCGTGGAGTATTCCAGTTTTTTTTTGAGTTGGCGTCTCACTCCGTCGCCCAGACTGGAGTGCAGTGGCCGCTCCCGGCCACCGCAGCCTCGACCTGCTGGGCTCCGGCGATCCTTCCACCTCAGCCTTCCGAGTTGCCGGAACTACAGGCGTGCGCTACCACGCCCGGCTAATTTTTTTTTTTTTTTTGATTTATTGTAGAGATAAGGTTTCGCCTGCCCAGGCGGGTCTCGAACCCGCGGGCTCAGGCAATACACTCACCTCAGCCTCCCAAGGCGCGGGATTACAGGCTGAGCCACCGAGCCCGGCTTATTTATGTTATTAAATGGGTATTATAAATTGCTTATATTGAAACTTAGTACTTTGTTTTCCTCCTTAGTGTAGCCACAAATTATTGAGTCTGATGAAAACTACAGTGGTAAATATTTGGACAGAGTGTTGCTTCTCTCAATATGTTTACTAATTAAATTCTATGATCACTCTAGTTAACAAAAGGTGCTTTCTTACAATACTGAATTTTTTTTTTGCTTCCAGGAAATGTAAATTGTATATCTTGTTAATTCTTATTGTGAGATTGGTTCAAACAAAAAAGATGGTGATAAGGGGGGATGTAATTCAAGAAAACTAAAAAATGCATGTTAATGTTGGTTGTTTCTAGAGTCATCTAGGTGACTTATTTAAAATTTATATTTCTAGACCTCAAAGCCTCTGAAACTTCAATTTCTTTGACTTACTACGGTATACAAATATTAGAAAGTTAAGATGCTCCTGAATTCTAATTTTATTGGTTTACTGAATGCATTGGGCAACATTGCCTTAGAATTAAGATGCAAACCATTTTCTTAATGAGTTATTAGTCCACTGAAATTAGTTTGCATATTTATTTAACTTTCTAGTGCTGAACAACTCTTACTACTTTACAAGAATATAAGATACAAATTTAGAAAAATAAATGAAAAAACAACACTGTGATCTATTAGTCAAAAATCTGAGGTATTTAACTTTTTCACAGATCCAGATGCTTAGTTTTTCTGAAACAGAGATGATGGCATATTCATTGTAGCTAAACTTAATTATTTAAACAATTTGCATACTAATTTATAATTGGTTGTTTAATACTACTATTCATATTGTTTTTGTCTCTGCACATTCAGCTCATGCTTCCTGCTTGTGTATATACATTCATTAAGCATACCTAAACTCCTTTGTTACAGATTAATGATTCACTCATAAAAGTGTTTAGAGTTAATTTTATGTAATTTATACAAGTTTGAGATAAAGGTAGAGAAACTAGGAAGGCAAAGCGAAAAAGACTTTCAACGTTATTTTATCAGTTTATCATACTTCATGAAGTAAGATTTAAATGAAATAATGCTTTAAAAAGTGCTTTAAAATTTGTTGAGTCTTTCAGCAATGTTCTCATAATAAATGCCCATTTTTATGTTTAAAAAATGGCATTTTTATTACAAAAGCATTATACACAAGCATTAAATGTCTTAACCCTCCTCCCACATGCATTGAATTTTAATGATGGTTCATTATTTTTAATATACTGAGATTACTGTGTAGATGTTTTAAGTCCTAATCTATTAATGTGAGAACTATTGCATTTTCTAATATAGGAGTATAGTTTTAGTACTGAATTGTACTAAATGACATTTTTCATTCTCTTCCCTAAACTCATCAATAGTCATTCAAGAATGCATGACATTTGCTTGCAAAAGGAGAAATAAAAGGTCAGCCATACAGATAGGTGGTTTCTGGAGTTACCATGCCTTAACTCTAGCTCTGCCATTTATTGACATTATGCTATAGTGAAATGAGATTATGTGTGTGCATATATACATACATGCATAATACATGAACATATATATGTAATATACATTTACACATACATATTTGTGAAAACATACATATATACATATAACTACATGTATGTATACATATGTATACTGAGTGAGAATGACACAGCTATGCACAGTATACATAAACTATTTGATCACAGTGTCTGATAAGGTATACTTATTCAATAAATATTAGTTATTGTTGGAATGGTTGTTAAATATAACAAACCATAAATTAAATAATGCACATTCATACATTTTGATAAACAGTTATAAAGAAAGTTTTGGGGTGATAGAAGATTTATAAAATAAAAAGGGCATGACCTTATATTCAAAATTTTAAGAGGAACACTTGTGAATGTAGGTCCTGAAAGATGATTGGCGTTAACTAAACTTATAAGATTGGGAAGAAGATGCTGACAAGCGGAGTAAACAACACAAGGAAAGCCCTTAGGGCTAAAGGAAGCCACACTTTGTAATTATATCACATACTAGAATTTTAAAAACAGTAGTAAGGTACTACTAGTTTATATTATGTATAGACTAGACTACTGCTCCTCAAAGTATGGTTTCAGGGAGATTAGGGGAATATGCCACAGTGTAAATCAACTCTCTATCTAAGGACACTGCTTATTTCAGATTATGTTATTATTTTTAATAGTGTTTTAATGAAAGAAGCAATGGCTGACTTACATTTTGCTACAAGCTACTTAGTCCAGACCTAAATTATAACTAACACTGATATCCATAGTAAAAGTAGGGATCACAGTTGCTTGGTGCACTATTATAAACCACCAAATTAGTGGAATTTCTAAAATAAATTAGGCACACAATATTTTACATTGTCTTCGGCAGGAATGTATAACATAAATATCTAGCAAACTTTATAGGTTATCTTAATAACTATTAGTTTAGGATACTATTTTCAACAAGCTTCTTGGTCACATGTATAAAAATAACATAGATAAAATCATTTAATACAGAAATATAAGGTACAAGAAGAAAAAATATCTAAGAATATATGATAATAGAAAATGTGCATTTCAAAATTATTATATCCTAATTCATAGTTTTTAAATAAGCTACACACACTCACATATTACTGAAAGGCTGTGATTTGAGAACATGAACTCATTGAACTACACATGCTAGATACTTGCTCTGAACGTGAACTTCTTGAACTAAACAAGCTAGATACTGGCTCTGAGTTGAGATGAAGTCCTTTAGATGCAAAACATCACTGTGGTCTAACAGCAGGATACACACATACATACACACAAACACACACAAGCACACACAATATATAAAACTTTTATCACCTGATCTTTGGGAAAAAGGACATTTTTATCAGAAAAGTTCGAGTAGATGACCCTAGAAATACACCCAGTTGATAAATATTAAACTGAAAAAAAATCTAATTCCTGGAAGGATTAGTACTGCTGTTTATCAAGGACTTGTAGGGTGCACGAATTTTGATTCCTATTTCATTTCCATTTAACTCACCTATGGCTTGTGTGGATAAAAGGTAGATTTTGGAGAATAAATGGGAAATGTTATTAATTTAATCAACTGACAATTTATATCTTATCCATTAGTTCGAATTATATCTTTATTAGAGCAGATATATAGTACAGCCTTTAACATCTAATCTACTGTTATTGATCTGAAGAATGTTTTTGTCTCTATGTCTGTTCATAAAAACTGTAAGAAGCAGTTCACTTTAGCTTTCAACAGGAACAATACATTTTAATTGCCCTGATTTAGATATTTGTTAACTTTCCTTGTTAGTTTCATAATGTATTTTCCATGTACCTAGAGAATCACTCCCATAACTTTAAAATCATATTGGTTCATATTATCAATGCTATCATGCTGTCTTGGTCTTTTGAGACACAAGCATTCCAGAAAGCGGAAATAATCATATAAAAATATAGGTACAGTCAAGTACCATAATATTTTCAGATGTCCATAAATATAAAACTTATCAGTATATTCCTCTTAAGTTGTTACATTTGTAGTCTCTCCAAATAACAAAAGAAAAACACAATGACAAGTGGATCTTTACATTTGGGAGGCAATATACACTTAATCTGGGCATGGTAGTCTTTACCCTTTACTGACTTTCCTAAAAGTCACCAGTCATGAGTGATGCCAAGAGCAAAAGAGACTCCATAGCAAGTCTGGTCTACTGTGCACACATCTCTGCCCTTGTGATTCTATGAAAAGATAAAATGGTTGGTGATGTGTCTGTAGCAGATAGCTATGTTCTGTGGAGGCTTTGGCAAACTCTTATGGTAAAATATGGTGCAAATGTTTAGGTTTGGGAAAAATAACATGCCACCGTTAACAGCGAAGTGGCTCACTTTTGGGAAAAAAAAATATCTAGCTTACTAATGAACCCTCGTAAAGACTGCATGCTTAACCACTGCCCACCAAGTTACTGTGTGATCTGAGTTTCCCATCATGAACTGGGAGTTTCTTGACCCACATCCTTATAAAATCAGTGTGCACAACAGCAGCAACAAAGCTCCATTGCCACATGGTAGAGATGTGCACAAGATAAGGTGCAAGTAATTCCCAAGGCATGAGTGAGTTCCATGCTCAAACGGTTTAGGTTCTCCTTGTTCTTACTTTTGTTACCTTGTCTCCTCTTCCTCAATCCACATTTACAGCCTTTTAGAAAGCTCTCAATGAGCAGATTCATGAAAGAGCAAAGCTTTAGTCCTGATTTACAAATAGTTGTGCATAGTTTACCTATAATTCTGGCATAATTGGAAAGTGAAAAATTGCTGTACTATATCCCCTCTCACGCACTGCCCTGAAAGTAGCTGCTGGTAAAGAAAAATCCTTATAATGGGAAGAAGTAGTACACCTGATCATACATTTTGCCTCGGAAGAGAGGAACAGTTAAGCAGTCATTGTTTGCAGACAATGGATTGTGTGGATTCATTTTATGGGAAAATTTTTAAAAATTAAATTTTAGAATAGTTTTTAAAATTATTTTACATTCATAAATAGTAGTCATTTTAATGATAAACAGCACATCATGATAAAAATAAACATCAATGCAGGTGCATATATCTTGAATAAACTTTGTTTTAATAAATACAAGAAGACCAATATGAAGTATAAATTTTGACTATAAGGAAGACAAATTAATGGCATAATCTAGTGATTTAAGAAATGTCATAAACTCCTGTGAAGGTTTATTCAATCAGTGGATAAATATATATTGAGCATTTATTATCCTTTTGTGTAGCTTTAGGTACATAGTTTTAGGAGTAAATAAGACCGACTAGGTCTCTGATCAGATATTCAAAAAATCATTGTCTAATGTGGTTTAGTATAGTCTGGATGTTTCTAAAATATTTACTATTTTGAGATAGTAACTATGTCTGCTTTTTAATATCACTAGACTACTTATTTTTTTCCTTCTTTGATAGCTATAAAAAATTAAAATATATTCAAATGAGAAGCATTTTCTCCCTAAATCACAAAAGTCATTTATATATATCAGTAAAATAAAGCAGTTCAGAATACAGAATATATATAAACACAAAGTTCTCTCTGAATTAGTTAAAAGAAAATGGATTTTGTTTTGTAAAGAAGGGAAAATAAATTTTTTAAAATCTGCAAAATAGGCTCTCAGTAAAAATACAATTATCTGGCTAAAGTGAAGTCATTATCCTGATGGAAAGAAAATTATTTGTAACATGTATTTTTTGTATGCTAACATGCACTTATATATTCCATAGATATGCGTTCTATGGTAACATATGCTATAGAAATGAAAAAAAATAGTAATTATACATGAGGGGGATTTGAAAAATACAGATTTTTTTTTGGAGGCTGGGTCACTTATAATACAGGCTTTACCCACTATGTAAGTGTTCTATGAAACCATCTGTAACAGTGTATCAGCTAGCATTGTTGTGAGAGGCTGCATTCAGCTTCAGCAATTTTTTTTTTTTTTGGAGAGGGGGATAATATTCTTTCAACATGTTTGCCAATTTCATTCTGAGTGATTTAGAGTGTCTTTGCTCACACCATGTTGACTGTTCAGCAGTTTTTGACCATAAACAGCATGACTTATGTGCCCTATATTACCTATTCACCCTATCTTGCCTGGAGAGACTTTTTGTTAGTTTGTTGGTTTCCTTGAATGAAAAAAAATCCTCAAAGGGAAATGTTTTGCCAGTGTGGAACAGATGAAACAAAAAATGGCAGAAACACTAAAAGGCATCAAAATTGATGAGTTGAAAAATATTTTGAGCAGTGGAAAAAGCATCTCAATACGTGTATTGCATCAAATGGAGAGTACTTTGACGATGACTGAAGTTTAAACACGTAAGAATAAATACACAAATTTTGTATTAAACATCAATTTTTTGTGTCCCCCATCATATAGACTATGTAAAATCATTATTTGTTTGTATAATCCAGCTAGATTTTTAAAAATAATCATGCTAATATCCCTCATTTCTTATTTCTACTGCACTATCCTACAGTACTCTCTCTTTGGCTAGATATGCATGTATTTTTGCTAAATTTTGGAGACAATAATCTTAAGATCTTTCCAAAAATTGCATTAGAAACAAGCTAATCAAACGTATTCCCTTTATCAAAATTTTGTTTTTACCATTATAACTGCTGCTCAAAAACTTTGTCCTTTTACATTTTGTGCAAGGAATGATTAGGGATGGTTACTGCAGGAAGGATTAGTGTTCTGGAGGAACTCTCTTCCAGACAGGTTCACACCCAATTCAGACAGGCCAAAAAACAATTGAGGAGTTGAAAGAAGGTTCATAACATCTTTAGTTCTGACATCCAGTGACTACAGTGAAGAAAGGTATCTGCACTGTGGTCTATCTAGACCTGTTTTTATACAGATTCACACAATAGTGTCTTGCAATCAGATCATGAACTCTAGATTATGTCTAACAGATTACAACAGCTTGTTTTGTCATAAGGGAGCGTCATCTTGTTCTGACCAGGTGAGAAAACCTGACTGACATCATTTTCCTCACACGCTATCCCTTCAGGAGTTCTGGGCATACAGTCTATGCAGTATGATTCTTTTGAGAAGATCCCTAAGTGAGGAGGGAGTGACACTGTATCCAAATGCCACAACAACAATACAAGCTGCAGCAACATACAAGCAAAGTGTAGGCAATACAAAAGAGGACAATGAAGGTGTCCTCCATTCAGATGCTAAAGACAATCACCACTTCTTCAAAGAGTCCCTGTTAACTTTTCCTATACTACTTACCTCTTGATGGATGCTTGTCAGGGCTTGAGAGACACTATGATGCACATCAGGAATACAATATTCAGTGTCCAGGATGGCACATACTCCACCTTGTGCAACTGTTAGGGTATCCAAGGTCATCCAATTCTGTAATACTGCCTGTAAGATTTCATTTGGTGAACTTGTTCATTCAACAGGTGCAGGGCCCACTTATTACTGTTCAAGGCTCATGTCATGTGCAATGCCAAAGTCAATACCTTTTCCTGCATGATTATTGTCCCAACTTGGAGGGACAATAGGACTAAGGGATAAAACCGCCAATTGGCATGCTTTACTCTGTGTCTAGTTTGGAATGTTTCTCAACTGGAGAGTCTAGTACTCAAAGTACGACCCTCCTCCTGGGAAGATATGGCCACCCCATGTATAACAACCCACCCATTGATAAGGCATGTAGGACCAGCCATATTTCCTGCAACACCATAGGGCACCAATTGGAACTGGATACACTCCATGATTTATGTTAGGTTGCACTTGCCCCCATTGGGTAGCATTGGCAATTCAGTGCATATCCAGCATGCTGATTAGTTATAGTAGTGTAGGTGTTGACCCAGTCCACCAGGGAATTTATGGAAACCCAACTAAGGGTGATAAGAGAGAGAGGTTAGAAGTACCAACACTGGCAAGTCCCTTCCCTCCACTAATATACAAGTTAAAGTCTTATCCTTTGATAAAACAGTGGCACTCACTGCTGGTCTCCTTGGTTGAGTTACTACACCCTTTCAACCTTTGCTGTAATCATTTGTGGTTCTAAATGTAGGAGTAATGGCCATAATGCTTACACGAATGTTCCCTTTAGAATACTAGTGCTATCTCCTTCAAGCAGAAAATAGACTTGTCCCATAGTGGGTCAAATAGCAGTAATCCATAATGTAATTGTCAAATTTGGGGTCAAACCTTCCCCGATGGGACTATTAGAGCAAACCATCATGAGGTTGTTGTCTTCATCTTCCACAGTCAAATCTGCTCTACCTGTTTCCCAAGGTTTAGGGCTGTGGAGGCTGGCAACAAGGTATTTTGTTGTCAAACTAACCCAGGTTTTAACAGACCATCACTGTTTTCACTTGAAGTTGAACGGCGGTGGCGACAGAAGGCAAGATGGCTTCTACAGGGTCCAAGGCTTCTGCTCATTATCATTCATTCACAGCCCTGAGGATTTCCCTGAGATGTTTTGTTAACCCACGTAAAGAGTATCATGCTGATGAAATTCACAGATCCTATTTTATGAGACCATTGTAGTGGTCTATGAAACCAGCCTCTTGCAAGTGGTAAGGAGATTGTAACTTCCATTCCACCCCCATTTGTGCTGCCCAACTTTCTCTTCAGTTCCAGTGAAGTGAGTCCCATTGTCATTCTCTATAGGAGGGATCATCCATAGACAGCACACAATTTTTCCAAAGCACAAATCACTGCTTTCTGGTCTGCGGCTTTAGATGGATTAGCAAACAGTGAACCCGTTGCTATATCTACCATAGTCATGGCATATCAGGCTCCCTCAGAACAGGGAAGAGGCCCAATAAAATTCATTTTCCATCAAGGCAGGGGAAGTTGGTCTTGTCAGAACTGTCATTGAGCAGCAGGAATACCCTTTGGACACTCTTTGGAACAAACCATACATACAGCAGCAGCTTCTACTACTTCCTTATGCAATAAGGAAAAGTTTCAAACCTTTGCTTTAGCCCACATTAACTTCTATCCATTGTGCAGCAGTCTCTGATGTAGCCAACTGGCTGAGTCTTTCATGGGAGCAGTTTCCAACCATCTAACTTTAGCCAGTGCATTAGCTTCATCATTTCCAGGGTATATTAAAGGTGCATGTCCAGTGACATAATAAACTAATGTTCTTTAGATAGCCTAATTCCCACAACTCCTGCAACATTATTTGACTCCAAAAGGGCCAATGTAATACAGTCCATTTTTCCTTCTGTCATGAAGTAATATATAAAGTGAGTCCTCTGTATACAGTCCAACTATCTGTACATATGATTAGGTGGGTGGGATCAACTCATTCTTTATTACAAGCCATATAGCTTAAAACTCTGCCCGTTGGCTGCTCCAGTTTCCCACCAAATAGTCTCTGTTGATGGCTGGAAAACTACCACAGCTACCATGCTGGAGTTCCTCTACTAAAGTCATCCATATGCCATGCTTCTGTTGGTACAGTTGAGATCCCTTCCTTATAGAGACTAGGCATTGGTTCTATAAGAGAGGTTGCTACCACCAACTTGCCAGTAGGGTAAGTTACAGGTTCCAAAATGTATTAGATCAGAACTTTAAAGGTCTTGCACTCAGTGAGCTTTGTTGTTGCAAGTATGCCTCCCATTTAACCAATGTGGGAGTCTGTGCAGTTCCACTGCAGAGTTTCTCAATTCAGTCCCGTAATTGTATATGAAGTTTGGACTATCACAAGGTTTGTTCCAGTGATGGTCTCTATTGCCCACAAGACAAAAATAAATGGCTGCCAGTTGCTTTTCTGTTGAGGTGTAATGCTTTTTGGCTTCTTTCCATAGCTGACACCAAAATCAATTGACTGCCCTAATTTTTCACTTTTCTACCATAACCCCCAGCCATATCTGTCATTAGTAATGTGGACAACAAGTTCCCAGGTTGGGCAGGATCATATGCCATTAAACTTTGTGCTCTGGCAACTGCCCATTTAGCTGCCGTGAAAGTCTTTCTCTCTACATTCCCTCATTCTCACTTGGTACCCTTTTTTATTAAATGGTACCAGGGTCAGAATGTACACCAAGTGTGTATCCCCAACATTTTAAAAAAGTTCTGTAAGGTGTCAATTGTAGTAGGTGAGGGGAAAACCTGTACTTTATCAATAAAAGTCTCAGGTATCACCTTTGTCTTACCTGACCAAACAACCCTCCCATATTTGACCAATAAACTAGGCTCCTGGATTTCTGAACCATTGACTTCCCAGCCACATTTCCTAAAATGTTGTAACAAACATGAAGTGGCTTTCTTTAAATTTGGAAGAGAGTCAGAGGTTAATATATCATTGATATAATAAATCAACTTTTCGGACTTGAGGAGTGTCCAAGCAGCCAGATCCTCAGCAACAAGTCGGTTATGTAGAGTAGGGCTAAGTAAATATCCTTGTGGCAAGACTGTAAATATCCATTGGCAGCCTTCCCATGTAAAGGCAAAGGTTCTTGGCTTTCAGGAGCAATATCTATAGAAAATAATGCATTAGTCAAATTCACTACATAAATAATATGTCCCTGGTTCATAGGCTGGGTGGTCCAATAAGTTAGCAATAGAGGATACCATATCATGCCATGGAGGAATCAGCTTATTGAGTTCCCTATAATCCACAGTCTTATACCAGTTATCAACCAGTTTTTAACAGGTCATACAGGAGAGTTATTCGGACTATGCACAGATCTTATAATACTCACTTTCCCTAGCTCTCTTATGCTGACCATAATCTATTTCTGGCCTCCTGGGAGGCAGTATTATTTAGTATTGATGAACCATGTAGGGAGTGGTAAAACAACATGGGGTGTTTGACATGCCCTCTTTTTATTGCCTTAACAGCAAGCACTCCCAACCTGAATTCTTCAACAGTAGTTTTTAACCATAAACCCTGCAGAACATCTATTCTCAGGATATATTCTGGTATAGGGAACACATATACAGTATATTCTCATGGAGGTGTTTTCCCTATTCCTAAAGACACTTGTGCTGTTATGACTCAGATAGTTTTACCACCATTTCCATCAATAGTCAGACATCATTTGTTAAATTTCTCCAGATTTCCATACAAGAGGGTATATTCAGCATGAGTATCTACTAAGACCAGTACTCTTTGTATTTGCAACTCCCTTTCCCATACCTCAATCTGCAGGCAGAGAATAGTCTCTTTCTGCAGGGTGATCAG
This sequence comes from Tarsius wallacei, assembly GCA_963574415.1. NCBI lineage: Eukaryota > Metazoa > Chordata > Mammalia > Primates > Tarsiidae > Tarsius > Tarsius wallacei. The sequence continues at coordinate 17,475 of CAUYQG010154861.1, forward strand.
AAACACCCACTCTGTGACTCCAGCAGCTGCTTGCATTCCCCATCTCTCAAATATTCCTCCCAGGCCATGCACAGCCTTTTCCATGCTAATGGACATATTTATGCACTTCAACCCATTTCTGAGCGTGCCCAGACAAATAACATTTCAACCACAGGATGCCACATCTAGCGGTGGACCATCCCAGAATTCACCCATTCCCTGGGCAGGAGGCTCCATACTGACCTGAAATGAATCCTGCTGACTATGCCAAGTGTTCTGAAGAATCTCTATTCCAGACAGGTCCACACCAGATTTGGACAGACCCAAGAACAACTGAAGAGCTGAAAGAAGGTTCATAGTACCTTTAATTGCGGTGTCTGGTGACTATAGTGGGGAAAGGTATTCTCACTCAGGTCTGTCTAGGCCTGCTTTCATACAGACTTAATAGTGACTTGTAGTCAGATCATGAGCTCATGGTTATGTCCAACAGGTTATGTCAGTTTGTTTGGTCATAAGGTGCCGGAGCCCAGCTCCGGGAGAGATTCAGGACTTGAGGCAGGGGAATCGGGAAGCGGCGAAAAAGAAAAGACAAAAATGACAGGAATCCTCTTCCTGGGGAGAGCTCAAGGCTCTGTCAATTTTTATTTAATGTTCACATGCTTATATAGTTTTTCTACCCAGCCCTGCACCCACAAATGTATCTTATGTTGCCAGCCAGATGCCTACATATCTCTTTTTCCAGATACAACAAGGTTGACCTTTTGTTACTGGGTTCCCCTCCTGCTGACTCCAAGCCATTCGTGTTTTTCAATCCAAGAGCAAAAACTAGACAGCAGTTACTACCTCAACCACAGATGGAGTTTTTCTTAAGCATTTGTGAACATCCTGTTTTCCTCCTTAACTTTCTTATATCTATTTACTATTACAGCTATTCACCATTATAGGCCTATAATATCCTTACCCAATAAAGCTAACCCTAAGTCTTATTTAATTTACTTACTACTATATATTTATTTCTATTAACCTTATTTCTATCCCTATGTTCCTATATTTCCTTATCTAATACTATTATATATCTCTTATCTTACTATGTTACCTTATCTTGTTATCTTACTATTAATATTCTAACCTCTATCTTTACAATACCTTAATCTACTTGTTGTCTCAATCGGTTGTTTTCCACCAGCTCTCAGCTGGGGGCCTGTTGTTTACAAGAAAGAGGTCGACTCAACAAGAGACCTGTTGTTTACAAGAGGTTGACTCAGCAGGAGGCCTGTTGTTTGTGAGAGATCGACTCAGCAGGACGCCTGTTGTTTATGAGAGGTTGACGAGAGGTTGACGAGAGGTCGACGAAAGGTCTGCTCATTTTCCTCGACCTCCTGTTGTTACTGAAAAACATCTTTACACACCCTAAGGGGCACCCTTTTTGCTACCATCTCACCTCCATTATGCTTATGTATAATTTCCTGCTATCAAATGCCATCGTTCATCTGAGCATCTATTACCTCAATTAAAGAGGGAACATTCTCAAGCCTATGCACGCAATCCTTCAAAGTCAGGGAAGGTCTGTCAACAGGATCCATGGGGCTTTGCCTCCGTCATGGCCGCATTTGGTTGGGGCCTTGCTCCCAGTTGGCGTTTTTCCTGTTTTCAAGTCCCTTCTACCTTACTTTTCCTAATGATTGCAGCTCCCGGCAAGTGTTCATGGAAGTGTTCCTAGAGAGTGAGAGTAGAAACTGGAAGGTCTCTTGGGGCTTAGGCTCTACAATGTGAGCAATGCCATATATTCTATATTCTCTTGTTCAAAGCAAATTCAAATAAATGGTGTGGAAATATATATATTACAGCTTATTATGAAGGAGTGATAAAACCAAGGGAATGTTCAGTTATAGAGAAAATTTTTTTACAAACATTCTACCACCATGAACAAAGTCAGAAATCAAATAAATTTAAAAACCCTTGTTGTTCATGGCTTTGTACATCAAACTATGATTATTTTCATGTAGGTCAGTGTCTTTGCTTAGTAGAAACTTATTTACCTCATTAAATAACATTAAAATGTTCTGGCTTTTATTTATATCTCACCGTTTAATATACATATTAAATAACAGAATTTAATTAGTTATTCAATTATAAAATACAAATTATCCACACGTGCATACAGAATAATTTGATCATTGTCTTCGCATGTATAGAACTATTTAGAACTGTCAACCCTAACATTTAATTATTATACTATGAAAAATGTTAGCCGGGCTCCATGGCTCAGCCTGTAATCCCGCGCCTTGGGAGGCTGAGGTGAATGGACTGCCTGAGTCCGCAGGTTCGAGACCCTCCTGGGCAACTTGGCGAGGCCTCATCTCTATAATAAATTTAAAAAATCAGCCTGGCATTGTAGCGCGTGCCTGTAATTCCAACTACTCGGAAGGTTGAGGCGGAAGGATCACCGGAGCCCAGCAGGTTGAGGCTGCGGTGGCCGGGAGAGGCCACTGCACTCCAATCTGGGTGACAGAGTGAGACTACAACTCAAGAAAAAAAAAAAAAGAAAAATGTTGTCACATTCATTTGAATATTTTGACTAGAACCATTTTAGTAGTGCTTCTTTATAAAAATAATTGAAGAAATAAGCTTAAAATGTGACATAGATTAAAAGAGAAATTAGCTGGTGGCTAGATTATCAGCGATTAAGAAATGACATTGTATTACTGTGCAACGTTTGGTTGTTTATTTTTTTAACAAAATAATTATGAAGTTTATTTCTGAAAATGTTTTTTATAATACATCAATGTAATGAATACAAGTATATTCTAAATATGTCTTTATTAAAAGTTATATTGTTTCAATTTCTTGAGCCAGATTGCTTATTTTTAGTTCCACTTCCACTAATTACTAAATGGATTGATTTGGACATATAATTTAACCTCACTAACGCATACTGTCATCATATATAGATGGCATTACAATCACAACTTATAGTTAGATTGATTTATTAATTTAAATTAAGTATTTACCATGTACAATACATTGTTTTGAAGTATATATACATTGTAAGATGACTAAATCTACCTAAGGTACACATTCATTACTTCATATAATTACCATTTTTGTGGAGAGAACACTTTACATCTGTTCTCTCAACACTTTTTCCCAAGAATACAATGTATTGTTGACAGTAGTCATGTTTTACAATAAAATATCATTCAGCCAATGTATATTTTACATTGTAGTTAATTAGAACAATCTAAGGAGAGCACTTAGAAAGAGGGCTAGTATGAATGCTAATAAATGTTAGCATTTATTAAAAGTATTTTCAAAAATTTTTTTTTCAAAATGCTAAGCAAATTTTGGACTAGTTATAATCTTCAGTGAAACTTATTTTAACTAATAAAATTCTGTGCAATTAATATTAATTTAATATTAATATGCTAATGGGGATGCTGGATTTAGGATTAGACAACTTTTCAAGAACTTTGTAGTGGTCAAATTATTGCTTCCAGTATATTAACATTTTAAGTTGTCAATATTTTAAGTAGATTCTATTGTATTTTGAGTAAACCAATTGCCTTTTAGGTGAAAAGAACTGGATAAAAGAAAGGAATATTTTCCATTATGTTAAACAGCATTTAGGAGGAAGGCAAGGCTCATATATGCCCATGATGCCAATGCTTGCCATTCTCGTTTTCCAACTTAATAAAAATATAAACTTTTAAAAATGTTCTATCCCTTTTATAAAGGGATTTGATGAATAAATCTCTTCTATTCATTAAACAAAGTTAGTTTCTTCTGGTTATCAGAGATGCTTACTAAAACTATCATGAAGCGGAGAAATAATATTCTCAAAAACCGTGTGCCATAATAACAATTTACAAATACTGATTTTGCAAATAGCAGAAATTATATCATGAGGTATAAAGTTTTAGAAAATAAAGAGTTTCAATTCATTCAGATTTTTTTAAATTGGTACTTCTCTTAGTCTTCTGAGGCTGCTATAATAAATACCATAGACTGGGTAATTTAAACAACAGAAATTCATTTTTCACCATTGCAGAGGCTGAAAATTCCAAGCTCAAAGTGACAGCTAATTTGGTTTCTGGCAAGCATCTTGTTGTAGATTTGCAAATAAACATATTCTTATTGTATCCTTACATGGTGGTGAACAATATCAATCTCTCTCTCCCATCACTTCCTGTAAGGATACTAACCCCAAAATAATGCAAGTTAAAAGGGATTGGGGTCCCATCTTCACCATTCTTAAAGAAAAGCAATTTCTGCCAAGAATGTCTTACCCTGCCAGACTAAGTTTCATTAGTGGAGAAGTAAAACCCTTTGTAGACAACCAGTACCTAAAAGAATGTGCCACTTCAGCCCACCAGGAGATGTTTTAACAAAGATTTGATCAAGGAAAAAAAAGAATGGTCTAACCCACACAAAAAGCACAGGCAAGCACAAAATTAACAAACTATACACATCAACCCCAAATTCTAAACAGCAAGGTAGTCTTTTAGTTGCAATATAACAGGAATAAACTTCTAAATATTAATAATTAACTTAAATGTGAATGGACTGAGCACACCATTCAAAAATAATAGAATGGCAAATTGGATAAAGAGTCTTCATTCATCATTCTGCCTTCCAGGAAATTGATCTCACTGTAAATGACACTCACAGACCTGAAATAAGTGGCTGGAGAAAGATCTTCCAGGCAAATGGAACAAAAAGAAGAACAAAAGGAGCTATTTTATATCAGACAAAACAGACTTTAAGCCAATGAAAGTTAAAAAGGTCACTGAAGGACATTACAACATGATAAAAGGCTCAATTCACCATCAAAAAATATACATCTTGAATACACATGCACATAACATAGGAGCACCCAGATATATAAAACTATTGCTAATTAAACTAATAAATAACATAGACAGTCAGAAAATTATAGAAGGAGACTTTAATACCCTGCTAACAACCTTAGATCATCGAGAAAAAACAACTAGCAAGGATATTCAGAAACTTAACACTTGACCTGGTAGTCACCTACAACACTCTTCACCCAATAACCACAGAATATACATTTTTTGCAACAGCACTTGGTATATACTCCAAGATTAACCACATACTTGAACATACTTTAACATAAATCAAACATGAACAATTTTCTAATTGTCAAAGTTATATCAAGCATCTTTTCAGACAACAGTAAAATAAAAATAAATATTATCTTAAAGAGTCCTCCAAAACACACAAGTACATAAAAATAAAATATGCTTCTGCATTACCTTTAGGTTAACTCAGAGGTCAAGGCAGAATTAAAAAGATTTCTAGAAACAAATGAAAACAAAGACACAACACACCAATATCTCTCAACTATGATAAAAGTGGTGCTAAGAGAGAAATTTATAACACTGCACACAAGTATCAAGAAAATAGAGAGCTCAAACAAACTGCCTAATGTCACACCTTAAGGAGGAGGAAAGTCAAAAGAGACCCAATCCTAGAAAGTGTAAAAACAGTTGATATTACTAAAAAAATAACAGTTAAACTAAATATAGGCCTTTCCCTGTCAAAACAAAAAAAGCATAGAAAGTATCAATGAGACAAAAAAATGGTTCTTTGAAATAACAAGATTGACAGACTGCTGCCAATATTGATAGAAAGAAGGAAAAGTTTTAATAAACACAATTACACATGAAAAGGGTGATATCATAACTTTCCCTAAGCAATTCAAAATATTACTAGAGATGTCTATAAATATCTGTATGCAAATAAAATAGAAAATCGAGAGAAAATGAAGAAATTATTCCATCACATAATCTCCCAAAATTGAATCAGGAAGAAATTGAAACCCTAAACAGACCAATAACAATCCAAATAATTAATAATAAGAAACATCCACCAAAAAAAACAAGATAGAAAACAAAAGTCCTGGGTCATAGTGTCTCTCAGCAGACTTCTACAAGAGGTATAAGGAAGAGCTGATACTAATCCTGCTGAAAGTGTTATAAGCAATTGGGAAGGAACAAATTCTCTCTAGTTCATTGTATAAAGCCAATATCATCTTGATTCTCAAAAATTGCAAAGACCCAATAAGAAAAGAAAACTCCAGACCAATTTTCCTGATAAATACAGTTGCAAAAATTCTCAATAAAATTCTAGTAAATCACATCTCCTGCACTATATTTCAAGGATTATCCATCATAACCAGGTGGGCTTCTTTCCTTGAAAGCAAGGATGGTTCAACAACATATGTAAATCAATACAGGTATAAAACAAAGAAACACATGATTATTTCATTAGACACAGAATAAGCATTTGATAAACTTTAACATCCCTTCTTGAAAAATACCCTGAAACACCTAGCCATTGAAGGACTATTCCTCAAAGCAATAAGAGGAAACCTATGGCAAACCTGTAGCCAACATCATACTTAATAGACAGAAGCTGAAGGTATTCCCTTAAGAACTGGAACAAGACAAGGACACTCATTTTACTTCTGTTCAACATATGTAGTACTGAAAATCCTAGTCAAAGCAATCAGGCACAAGAAAAGGGTATCTGAATAGAAAAAATAGAATTTAATTTATCCCTCTTTGCAGATTATATGACTATTTGCCTATAAAACCCTAGAGAGTGTATTCAAAACCACCTTGAACTGATAAATGCCTTTGGTAAAATTTCAGGATACAACTTCATTGTTCAAAAACATATTATGTTTCTATACAACACCAAAAAGGAGACTGAGAATCAGATAAAAAACACAATCCCATTCACAGTACACACACACACACACACACACACACACACACACACACACATAAACACACATACACACATGTATCTTAGCATCTACCTAATAAAAAAGGCGTAAGACTTTACTATGAGAACTACTTGCTCAAAGAAATCAACGATAACATACACAAATTGAAAAACATTCTGTGTTCATGGTTTGGCAAAACCCAAATAATCAAGACGTCCATTTCATACTGGCAATCCAAAGATTCAACACCACCCCAAATTTTCATCATCGTTTTTCACAGACCTAGAAAAAACATTACAAAAGTTCATATGGAAGCAAAAAGAGACCTTAACTAGCTAAGAACTCAAATAGTTACAACTATCCTCAGCAAAAAGAACAAAGCTGGAAGCATCACACTTCTAAACTTTACACTTTGCTATGAAGCTACAGTACCAAGACAGCATGGTCCTGGTACAGGAAGAGACACATATAAACCAACAGAAAAGCACAGAGTATGCAGAAATAAAACCACAGACCTTCAACCAACTTATCTTCAACAAAACGGATAAAAACAAACATTGGGGAAAGGCAACTATATTTAGCAAATTGTGCTAGAAAACCTGTCTAATCTCACGCAGGTGAATGAAACGACTTGTCACCATATACAAAAATTAACTCAAAATGGAAGTGGGCCTAACATGTGAAACTTCAAACTATAAGAATTTTAGGATAAAATTTAGAAAACACCCTACTGGACATTGGAGTAGACAAGTATTTCATGGTCAAGTCCTCAAAAGCAAATGCAGTCAAATCTGAAATTGGTAGGTAGACTTTATCAAACTAAAATAGTCTTTGCACAAAAAAAGAGTAATGAGACAACACACAGCATGGGAAATTATATACATACATTTGCTAGTTATGCATCCAACAGAGCCTTAACCCTGGGATCTACAAAAAATTAAAATGAATTGACAGGAAAAAAAAAATTAAAAAGTAGGTAAAAAAAAAATAACAGACACTTTTCAAAGGAAGACGTTCAAGCAGTCAACAAACATTTGAAACAATGCTCAGCCTTATTAACCATGAGATAAATGCAGATCAAAACTACAATGAGATGCCATCTCATATCAGGATGGGTATCATTAAAACTTCAAAGAAACACAGTTGGCATTTTCTCAAAGAACTAAAAATTGAACTACCATCTGATCTGGCAATTCCACTTCTGGAAATATTCCCAGAGGGACATAAATCACGCTACAAAAAGACATCTGCACAAGTATTTTCATCGCAGCACTATTCACACTCCCGGCCACCGTAGCCTCGACCTTCTGGGCCCCGGCGATCCTTCCGCCTCAGCCTTCCAAATAACTGGAACTACAGGTGCACACTACCATGCCTGGCTAATTTTTTTTATTTATTGTAGAGATGAGGTCTCACCAAGTTGCCCAGGCGGGTCTCGAACCTGCGAGGTCAGGCAATCCACTTACCTCAGCCTTACAACACACGAAATTACAGGCTGAGCCACCGAGCCCGGCTACTAATATTTTTAAATAGTGTCATATTTGGATATTCTATGTGGGGTTTATAATTCATAAATTTGTTACAAATATAAACTGAATAAAAATAGCTAGAGACTTTTCAACACATACTTAAATACTTTCTCATCTCAGGCTAAACAAATAAAAAGCTATTTTGATGCAATCTTTTTTTTTAATTTTATGATTGCCTTTATTGATTCAATGTTGATCTTTAATTTAATGTATATGACAGGTGATTACTGGCAGGACAAATCTTTAACATGTTCAACTGCTCTTTCGATTTTATTCAGAGGTTTGGATTCAGATCAAAGAAGGCATGTGTAGATCTAAAAAGCAAGAAAAAGCCGGGCTCGGTGGCTCAGCCTGTAATCCCGCGCCTTTGGGAGGCTGAGGTGAGTGGATTGCCTGAGCCCGCGGGTTCGAGACCCGCCTGGGCAAGCGAGACCTTATCTCTACAATAAATCAAAAAAAAATTAGCCGGGCATGGTAGCGCGCGCCTGTAGTTCCAGCTACTTGGAAGGCTGAGGTGGAAGGATCGCTGGAGCCCAGCAGGTCGAGGCTGCGGTGGCCGGGAGCGGCCACTGCACTCCAGTCTGGGCGACAGAGTGAGACTCCGACTCAAAAAAAAAAATTACTGAACACTCACTGCCACGTGGGCAGGTTCATTGTCATGGTAGAAGAGCCAATCACATGTTTGTCACAACTCGGATGTTTCTTCCGCAAATCATGACACAACCTTCTCAAAACTTCCAGATAAAAATTTTGGTTGACTAGCCGGGCTCGGTGGCTCAGCCTGTAATCCCGCGCATTGGGAGGCTGAGGTGAGTGGATTGCCTGAGCCCGCGGGTTTGAGACCCGCCTGGGCAGGCGAAACCTCATCTCTACAATAAATCTAAAAAATTAGCCGGGCGTGGCAGCGTGCGCCTGTAATTCCGGCTACTCAGAAGGCTGGGGCGGAAGGATCGCTGGAGCCCAGCAGGTCGAGGCTGCGGTGGCCGGAAGCGGCCACTGCACTCCAGTCTGGGAGACGGAGTGAGACGCCAACTCAAAAAAAAAATTTTGGTTGACTGATCTGAAGGAACAACTTCCAAGTATGCTACAAGGGGTCTATTCTACAAAAAGGCAGTTCCTTTGGTGGTCTCCCCTTGTATTAATCTATCTGATGTCATAGTAAGAAACATCCTGTAATGATATTAGGTTTTCCAAGTTGGCATTCTCTCTTATTTCACAGTCTCTTAGAAGTTCAAGATGACCAACTTCTTTTTTCTGTTTGCACACATACTTGCTAAATTCTTTGCTGCACTACATTAATTTGGGTTTTGCTCTGCTCTGGTCTTTCTTTTTTACAGTGATCAGAACTGAAATTTTAAGTTCAGTAAAACTCCCTTGTCTGCTGTATCAAGTTGCTGAGTTCAGACGTATCCTGTGTTCCCCACACTTCAAAAGCTTCCCTCACTGTTTTTTCCACCCTAACAGTGACATCAGGTATTTGTCCTCTCTGTGTGCTGTCTAAGAGGTACACTTTGGAAAGTCTACTGCAGCACTGTGGCCTGACCCTGATCACGGCTGAATACATGCGCGTCACCAACCTTTGGTATTGATGTGACTGTCTAGAATTGCACACTGTGTTTCTCCATCAGAGAATGACATTTTATAGTTATTGAAAGCAAAGTGGAATTGTCGCAGGGAGTTTGTGCTGCCTTCTGAAAGAGAGAATGGCAGGAGGCAGCATCTAGGCGGCAGCAGGTACAGGAGTCTGTACAGCAGCTGCAAAAGGTGGCTAGACTTTTGGGCTTCTGGGCGAGCATGCTAAAGTAATGTTGATTAGCTGGGTTGAAAATGCCAGTAACGGCCGGGCTCGGTGGCTCAGCCTGTAATCCCAGCACTTTGGGAGGCCGAGGCGAGTGGATTGCCTGAGTCTGCAGGTTCGAGACCCACCCGGGCAACTTGGCAAGACCTTGTCTCTA
>CAUYQG010154862.1:0-31023 GCA_963574415.1 Tarsius wallacei
CAATGGTGCTTCTCCTGCCTGCTGTTTTATTATCTACTGCTAAAAAAGAAGACTAAAATATGGCCAAACGTGAGCAGACCTCTTTACAAGTATAATGGCTGTCTCCAAGGATCATTTAAATTCCAAAGACAACTATTAACAAATTAATATCTGTTCCCCATCCAGTCATTCTCCCTAGCAATCATGTGTTTCTCCTCCATAGAATTCCTTCTAATCTCTCCCATACCCTGCTTTTTTTAATCTCCAGAATCTAAGACACCATTCTTTCTGTAACCTCAAGATGTCATTTAATTTTCTGCTCCCACGAATATACGCATTTGATAGATTTGTGTCTTTTTCTCCAATTAATCAGTGTGTCTTATGTCAATAATTTTTCAGTGGACCTTTAAGGGGCCAATGGCCATGGCCCCCACAGTTTGGTGCAGCAAACAGAGTGAACAAAGCAACTCTTCTCTGCTGGAAGCTGCGGTGAAGAGAACTCAGGAGACTGTTCTTATTAGCAAAGGAGTAAAAATTTTATAGCATTTAGAATCCTGGCTTCTCTCTCTCTCTGTACACTCCTGTGAGTAGATGGCAAAAATCACTGATCAAAGATCAGATTGACGGGTAAAAAGAATTTGTCTGATTATCTTAGGTTGTAGCAACTCTAGGTTACTTTTGGCACTTTGTGTTATAAATACTCACATTATTTAACCCCTTATCTTTCATAAATAAAATTTTTATTGCTGTTTTCCTTTGTTTTTGTCTTTTTATGTTATTCTATCATGAAGAGGGGTTCCTAGGATAGAACACAGACATACAATCCCTGTAAGCTTGCTGTTCAGGCGGACTCTGCAAACCGATTCGTTTTATTGTTCTAATTAGACTGGTGTCTGTTAAGACATACTTTGCTATGGATTCCCAAAACAGAAATCGATGAAGTTTTCCTCTTACATTGTTTTATGCCTTTGAGAGCTTGGCTTTGTGACTATGTGAGGATATTCCCTCTCTTGGTCTCCACCATCTGGAGGGTATGAATTTTTAGATTCACTTGAGGCAGCCGGCCTGAAAAGACTGGGAGTCCAAGACACGGAATATTTTTAAAAGCACAACTTTTAATCAAACATATCAAATTCTGATGAGGGCTTTGTATTAAAAAGTCTCTATGGGACTTTTGTTGTCTTTTGCTATCTCGTCTATTTCTGAGAGTGAATTGTTGGGCATCATGAGGATTGCCTACTCTATGCCCTCTCCAGGAATATCTTTTGCTTATGTGGTAAAAACCTGGAAAATTGCCATCTGGTCTTTCAAGAGGCTTTTCGATTAAGTTGCTATTAGAATAAGTACAGCATTAAATTTTTTTTAAAATCTTAGAAATTTCTTATTTTAAATAATTGTTGTAAAGATTAAATTTTAAAAAGACACTTGACAGTGTCATGATTAGCCTTAAGAATTATCTTGATTAAATTTAAAAGCCAAATTTTTTTTTAGTTGGAATCTCACTTTGGCCTCCGGGTTGGAGTGCAGTGGCTTGCTCACAGCCCCACAGCCTCAGCCTGCTAGTTCAGCCTCCCGAGTAGCTGGGACTATAAGCACACAGTACTATGCAAGGCTAATTTTATTTATGTATTTATTGTGGAGATGATGACCCACCAAGTTGCACAGGCTAGTCATGATGCCCTGAGCTCAGGCAGTTCTCTCACCTTTGCCTTTCAAAGTGCTAGAATTACAGATGTGAGCCACCGCATCCAGCAAAATCTTTTTTTAATTATTCACAAGTGCAAAACTGCTTACTCCTGATTTATTCTGGGAAGAGCATTGGAGAATGGCCCGTACTGTAGTCCAGTAGCTAAGGTTTATCCCTTCCATCGTGGTGACCTGGATTTGATACCTAGCTGAGAAGAGTCTTTTCATGGTTTGATGTTTGCCTGCTTATCTTTGGAATCATTATGAATCTTGTAAATATAACTTACCATCTCCTTGAGGTATATCCATGATTAAGTTGTTACCTTACTTAAGGCATTTTTCAGGATACCTTTAAAAAAAAAACTAAAAGCTAAAAATAGAAGCCAGAAAATGTTAGCTGTATTTCCTGGCTAAAATCTGATAACAAGAAATTTGATTTTTTTTTAAAGATCTTTGAGGTTAAAAGTCATCTTAATTAAAAGTTACTATCTAAATTATACATACACGTTATGTTTTTTCTCTTTTTGCATCCTGTTTATTTTTTTCAAGAGTATAAAAAAATCAAGCAATTTTTTTTTTCCAGGAGAGGATCCTGCTTTTAAGAATTATTTTCAAATCAGAAAGAAAGCATTAAAATGCACACCATGCATTAGTTGAAAAGGAATCCTTTTGATGTTATAATAACAAGTCAGATAAAAACCAATCAAATACATTAATGAAATATTTTATGAAGTTATATTAGCTACCACTTAAATTTTATCTTTTTTTTGCAGGTAACAGGATTAATGTTAAGTGGCCTTTCTAAACTATGAGCGATGTGAATGTTGTAGAATTGTAAATGTTTAGAATACTGTAGCAACTATATCAAATGAATGAATGAAAAAAATAAACGAGTGAAATAATGAACAAATAGATTAATAAATAATTTGGGGTGTATGTATACATATTATACTATAAATAATTTGTGGTGTAGATAATGTGTTATGCTGTGGATATTGGAACAATTAGTTTGAAAGAATAATTTGGCTAATTTACATGTATTTGCTCCTATAGTTTAGAAGAGTCTTAACTGACACAGAAAACAATTAGCAGGCTGTAGAATAAAAATTAAGTCACCAAGAAATTCTATCATGTACTTAGAAATAAGTTATTCTACAAAGTGATGTTTTTGTATTTTTACTTTAATGTAGCCGAATGAATTGAAGTGGCACTTGAAATTTTTTATTATGTCATGAGTCTTAAAAGTTCTCCAGTCAGTGCTATAATTGAGCAACCTGAATGTCTTAGTCTATTTGGCTATATAACAAAAGATCATAAACTGGGTAGCTTGTAAACAAAAAATGTATTTATCACAACTCTGAGGGCTGGAAAGCCCAGGATCACAACACCAGCAAATTTAGTATCTGATGAAGTCTTACTTTCTGGTTTGTAGATGGAAACATCTTGTTATGTTCTCAAATGATAGATAAGAAACACTTTTTCCTTATAAGAATTAATCTCATTCACAAAGGTGGAACCAATTCAGAAACCTCATCCTTAAAATTCTGCTCTTCGAGGGTCACTCCTGGTAATAGAGTTTTCTACAAAAACAGAATCAATAGAGATACACATACATATGTATACACATATATAATACACATATACACACACATATATATATATGAAGATTAATTTTGATACAGTGCAAAAGAAATTCAGTGACTGGTTTCAACAAAACTGCCAGAAAAATTGAATATCTATATGCAAAAAAGTAAAAAGAAAAGGCACCAAATATTAATTCAAATGGAGTATATATGTCATTGTAAAACCTTAAACTATAAAACTTCTAAAAGAATTAATGAATGATACACAACTTTTGTCACAGTGGGTTACACAAAAATTTCTTAAATTCGAAACCAAAAAATTGTTAATCCATAAAAGAAAAATTGATAGACTGGACTTCATCAAAATTGAGACTTGATGTTTTCCAAAAGCCATTTTAAAGACTATGTAAGAGTAGAAAAGGCAAATTATTGACAAGGAAAAAAAAATTACGAATTACTTATCTGATATTGTACCCTTACCAAGGATACTTAAAAAAACTCTTTAAAAAATTAATAATAAGTAATAGACAGTCAATTGAAAAAAAAAAAAAACACTTCAGTGAAAAGAACAGGAAAAAAACAAACAAACTTGTGTTAGTAAAAAAAGAAATATAGGCTGGGCAGGATGGTTCATGCCTGTAAATCAATGCTCTAGGCGGCTGAGGCAGGAGGATTGCTTGAGCTCAGGACTTTGAGGCTGCAGTGATCTCACAAATGCATTCCAACCTGGGACAGAGTAAGACTTTGTCTCAAAAAAAGACGAAAAGAAAAGAAGAAATATAGATCATAAACACATGAAATGTATTAGAACACACATACCATTGGAAGTTTTTACATTCTGAAAGGTAAGAAAGTATATCCTTTTACAATTAAATAGGCTGATAATGTTTTTACAGGAATTTTTGATAAAATTTTAGTTATATTATTATGTTCACTATTTGTGTCAATTTTGGTATTATAAATTTTTTTAAAGTCCATGATTTTAACTGTTTTGCAAGTTTGAGTATAGAGTTATGTAAATTTTACTTTTTAGTGTAAAAGATATATATATATATACATATATACACATACATATATATATATACACACACACACCATCCTTTATTTACTTTAAATTTTTTTATTTGCTGTACATTCTCTATAATTGATTTATCTAAATATCTTTATATGGTAAGATTTTAGCAATTTTATATTAAAATATAGCATTCTAAAATACTGTATATATAAAAGTTATTTACTTTATAAAAAATGCTATTGTTATATTCTCATATATTATCTGCATTGCAATAAAACATATTTTTGTCAGAGAATATGCTCCAATATTTTCTCATTGCAAAGGAACAAAAGTAGAACTCACATTTTTTTAAAAAGTGAAACATTACCAGCATATCTTCCTGTAAACAGAGATAGTGATGTCTATATATCTCAAATTTTCTGTTCGTACTCTAAGTCAATAATCTTTATTTTATTTTTTGGTAAACAGGTTTTCAGGTGTATAGCTAGTAAAAAATTTAGGTTGTTTTTTGTCACATTCATCAAGATTTTGTAACACACATTAAGATTTTATAATAATATATTTCAAAATTATTTTTTCAATTTACTATTCTAGATGAACAAAACATTCTCTTTCAAATGAATCATAACAGTTTTAGAAAGAAATCAACAATAAAAGCAGAGCCTTAGGAACTACTTCTGAATAATGTGGTAATTCAGAGTTCATGAAATACACTTAAAATTGTACAGACCAAAATATAGCAATTACAATGCTGGGAAAATGCCTCCTGTGAATTGCAATCATGAAATCATTGTTTTCTACTTTATTTTTTTTTTCATTGTCCTACAAACTAAAAGAATCTTCTCATTAAGATGTGTTTCTTATATATTATACTCATTAAAAGTTTATAACCTTAATAATTTATAAAATTTAATTTAAATTATACATTTTTTCTCTCTGATTTAGCAGTTAAATTCACTGGTCATGAGGAAAAAAAAATGAAACGTATAATTTTTCTTTTCTTTAACATCTGTCCATGCTATAATTTTAATCTCTATTTAAAAATACATTATCGGTGAGTAAAAAGTGTGTTTGAGGCAAAAAGAAATGTCAATCACAACAGTATCTAAAATTGCATAGATTTTAGACTAGTTTTTCTGTACCGATTTTATTAGAAAAATACAGTTTACTACTGTGAGAATCTAGATGATTTCTATAAGATGATTTCATCGCAAATCAAGCAATAAAAATTAATGTCTTCAAAAATTATAATTTACTTATAAAGTAATATTTACTGAAAAGAGTTTTTAAAAAGGTATCAAAGAGAGTTTAACACACTATTTTACTCTTTATATTACTTAATTGCTTTGCCTAATAGACCAGGGTGTCACAAAGATCTGAGATCATACCTGTTGTTATTTTCAATATTAATAACTAAATGTTGTTATTGTAACATGAATAAAGCCCAAAACTTTTCACTGTTTAATGAAGAAGAAGAGCTAGATTTTTAAAAAATAACTTAAATTATCATATGTTATCTTTGTAATATGTATAAAAATTTGCTCACCTTTTATTATGAAGCTTCAAGTCTGAGTACAGCAAGGCTAGATATGAAAACTGTCTTGTGATTTTTTTGAAATTGTCTTTACTGACCTTACACTATTTTAAAGTAAAAACACACATTGCAACTTGACGTCATCATCAGAGAGCATTTAAAGGTTTTAAATAACATGTTTTTGAAAAGTAAATAAGTTGCAGTTAAAGAGCCTGAGTATTTTTATCTGAATTGATTTGTTTTATCAGTCTTAAAAAAAAGAGTTTATTATGACAACTTAATTTAAAATTGTGTAGCTAAGTGTCATGTAGGAATCTGTATTGAGAATCCATTTCAGTATTTATTAAAGCCTTGTACAACTTTTTAGACTAAAACATGATGAATATTTTTGATGAATTTGTTGATTTACTTCTGTTCAATTTAATATAACGATGTATTAATAAGTATTAGCAATTGCAGATTAAGGACCAAACTACAAATAACTGATGTATAAAAATAATTATTATTTACCTTTTCTGTTTTTTCCCTAATTTCTCTTCATCAAAACTGAACATTTGCTAAAGACTGAATTGTCAAGCAATTTTGTAATGAAGAATAAAAGCCTTGTGATTGAGAGTAAAATATGTTCAGTACCTTCTCAAGTGGGCAATACTTTGGAGCTATCAAATCTAGGAAGAAAAATGTAATGATCTGTGATGTAAAATTAGCCTAATTCCATGTGAACATAATACTATTTTCTCACTTTTCTGAATGGGTCATTATTTTAAGGTTAATAATTTTAAAATTCCCAAGAATATCATAGAAATTGATTTTTTTACTTTAAGATCCTCTTTTGAAAGAAAACGTTTTATGTATAATGATACTTGTACTCCTGTCAGGTCCAATTTACTTTTAAAAGGAATTGATTATTCATTGTATGTAGTAGGTTCTATTTAATATAGTAATTCTTCTATTATAAAGGAAAACTTAAGCAATGTCTTGTCTTAACTCTCTGGAGTCATTGGAAGGTTTTCTTGCTGATGGGTATATATATATATATATATATATATATTTTTTTTTTTTTTTTTTTTTTAATAGAAGAGTCCCTGTTTTATCTGTTCCGCAGTGACTGGATTGTAGTGACTGCTTTGATTCTAAAATGTCTTATGAAAATAAAAATCAGTTATGTGAACCAGGAAATAGAGGAAATCACATTTGTACGAAATCAATTACATGAAAATAGGATTATAATTGGTCCTGCATTTGTTACAGCATTCAGATCATAGCAGAACAGCATGTAGAAGTCACTCAACATCACACAGTTTTAGCATAATTTTAATAATTTTTATTTGAAGATTCATTCAGACAAAGAATATTTGAAGCCTGTTAAAACTATGATTCATCTTACTAGGTGTGATTTAGAGGGCCATCATTTTTTACAACAAAAGTGATAATAAATGGCTAACTCTAACATTATCTTACTTGTGTTTTGCTTATCTCATTGGACTTTATAAGAATTTTGCAGGAAAAAAAAAAATATGGCCTCAATTTTGTTGTATATTTTTTTGCTGCAGCATGCAAATATATGTTTAACTATTGAGAACTCTGCACTTAATTACCTTAGAATTCGATAAAGTTTTATTTGGTATTTTTCAAATGTCTGCTGAGCAGATTCAGCAACACTTTTTCACCTTATCATCCTAAATGACATTTTGTTTAGGACCTAATGCTTCATTGCTGAATGACTAGATACCTGGGCACTGTTTTGGCCACATTCTTCCAGAATATTTTGTCTATCTATTTATTATCCATCTATCTATCTATCATCTATCTATCATCTATCTATCTATCTATCTATCTATCTTCTATTATAGTGAATCATGTGAATTTACAACAAATTGCTAGTAAGATATATTGGTTATGTTTAATAAATATTCTAATTAATGAACACTTTTATGCAGATTATTAACTTCTAAAAAAATCACTGAATTATTTTATTTTATTATTATTTTTAGTTGAAGTCTCACTCTCTCGCCCAGAATGGAGGTCAGTGGCACACTCACAGCCACCACATCCTCGACCTGCTGTGCTCAGGCAATCTTTACGCCTCAGCCTTCCAAGTAGGCATGTGCTATCACACCTGGTTAATTTTTCTTGATTTATTGTAGAGATGAGGTCTTGACAAGTTGCCCAGGCTTGTCTTCAACCATGGGCTAGGGCAGTCCTCTCACCTCAGCCTCCCAAAGTGCTGGGATTACAGATTTGAGCCACTGTGCCTGGCCTAAGCCATTAGTACATACAGAATTCCAGGGATTATCTGTATCATCTCTTATATGTGTTCACAAGGTTAAAATTTAAAAATCCTCCCATACCTCCATATTGGCATCAAAACCAAAACCAAAGTTTCTGTTCTTTTAGCATAAGATTTAAGTTATACTGCTGGGCAAATTACTGATAGAATGGAGCACATAGAATAAACAGTAGAGGAAGAAAAGTCATAATTATCAATAAAGCCCTTGTGATAAGTTAAATAAAAATAAATTTAAAATGAGGACTTAAACTATATTATACTCTTTTTGCGTGTGCCATATAAATTTATATATTTCAAATAATTTATTTTCTCGATTATTTCATCTCCTGTTCTTATGTATAAAATGTGATAATCAGAAGTAAAATCATAGTTTATGTCAATATTTATAAAGAATAATTATGTCAACATACCAAACTAGAGAATAAATTATTACAAAAGCCAGAATCTTGAAACAAAACTGGAATGATGGCTTAGTTGATGTTGGAGTTGGCAATGCAATGTCTTCATTTGGAGATTGGTTAGCATATTGGAGGATTTCTCTGAGAAAGTCTACTGAGGCTGTGAAGAACATTTAATGATGTATCCAAGTTGGTTAGAAAGCAGTGTGTGTGAATGTGTATGTGATTGTGTGCGTGTGTATATGTGTGTGTATGCTTGAAATAAATTGATAGAGCTTCACATGTATTTTGTTAAATTTTCTTAGACCATCCAAATTTCAATTTGAGAAACTACATTTTCACCATAGTCTGTAGAATTAGTAAGTCTATAATCAAGATTCTCTACCTTTTTCTGTCCAAATGAGATAACCATGATTAAGCTAAGATAATCATTCTGCTTTATTAAGATTCCCAATCTCAAGTAAAATAATCTCAACAGTTCACTTATAATAGGATGATAATCTTCAGCCACATCCATGTTGCTGCAAAGGACATGATTTAATTCTTATTTATGGCTGTGTAGCAGCCCATGGTATATGTGTATATGCATATATATATTTCTTTATATATTTTATATATATACACATTTTCTTTATCCAGTCAGTTGTTGGTGAGCACATAGGTTGCTTCCATGATTTTGCTATTGTAGATAGTGCTG
Source organism: Tarsius wallacei (assembly GCA_963574415.1). NCBI lineage: Eukaryota > Metazoa > Chordata > Mammalia > Primates > Tarsiidae > Tarsius > Tarsius wallacei. Next base: position 9,183 of record CAUYQG010154862.1, read on the forward strand.
CAATGAACATATTAATACAGTCATCTTTTCTATATGTTGATTAATTTTCTTTAAAGTACATCCCTAGTAGTGGGATTGCAGGGTCAAATGGCAATTCAATTTTTAGCTTTTTGAGAAATCTCTATCCTATTTTCAGGAGAAATTAAAGAAGTTTACAATCACACTAACAGTGAGTGAGCGTTCCCTTTTCTCTGCAACCATGCCAACATCTGTTGTTCTTTGACTTTCAAATAATAATCATTTTGACTAGTATAGGAAAATAAATTATAGTAATTTTTACCTGCATTTCCATGATGATCAGTGATGTTGAACATTTTTTCATGTTGTTGACTGCTCGTGCATCATATTTTGAGAAGTGTTTATTCATCTCTTTTGCCCACTTTTTTATGGAGTTATTTGTTTTTTGCATGTTGTTTGAGCTCCTTGCAAGTTGTGGATATTAGTCCTTGGTCTGGGGCACAATGTGCACATATTTTTTTTCCCATTCAACAGGTTTTCTGTGTTGATTACTTCTTTTGCTATGCAGAAGTTTTTTTTTTTTGATAGTTCAATTAAATCCTGTTTTTCTATTTTTGTTTTTGTTGCAATTGCTTTTGGGGTCCTCATCATAAATTCTTTGACCAGGCTGATGTCTGGAAGCATGAAACCTAATCCCTCTGAACATGAAAACCTGAACAGCAACACTACAATAAAACAAACAAACAAAAAAACACTTTAAAATATGTTTATTTTAATAAAGTTATTGAAACATTGTTAAAGATTTATATTGTAAATTTTAGTGTATCTCAACAAGCCATAAGATCAGTCATTCAACTCATTCAACTATTATTTATTGACTATCTCCATGTTCCAGCCTTCTCATTTGTAAGACATCACAGTGCATAAATCAAAGAGCATTTTCTAAATTCAAAACAAGTTTGTCAAAGAAAAATTAAAATAGAGTTTACAGTTTATTTAAGCCCCAAGACCAGCTACAAATAGCCATGTAGCCAAAACATGTCATCCTGATTTTCCTGAAATGTTATATATAATCATATCTAATCATAATGAGTAAGCCTTACATCTTTGTCGTTATGATTCAGTGAAATTAAACCAATCAGTTTAAACAGCTTTGCTTCCCTAAAAAAAAAAAGTTAATATATAACAGCCAATCACAAAAAAGTTTCAAAATATTTCCTCCTTTATGTTTCATAAGCTGTGCTGCAACTGCTGTGGCTGGAACTCCTTGCCATGCTGTTTGAGGTCTCCCAGTTCTCAAACCGCTCGCTGTTTGCACAACAAACGTTTACATCTTTCTTAACTTGATCTGACTTTGTTTTTGTAACTTCATAGATATGGGCAATAAAGTGGTGAAGAAGTGAATTATGTGGTAGTATAATGACGACAATACATGTCATGAGGTACAGCAGTAAGAGAAATAGGAAATGCTACAGGATGCAATGGCCAATGTAACCAGAGAAGGCCTCACTGAGAAGGTGACAGCTGAACAAAAACTAAAACAATGCAAGTAAACTAACAATCCAGTTTTCTGGGGAAAGAATGTTTGCTGCAGAAGAAACCACACATGTGAGGGATTAGTCCTAAGGCAGGAGCATGTATGTCTTGCGTGTCTGAAAATTGTAAGGAGGCCAATATATTTAAAATATGAAGGAAAATAATTAATCAGAAATGAAAGCAAAAATGATAAAGGAAATGTTTTCACAGAAGGTGGAGGACTGTTGACCATCTTAGGACTTCACCTTCTACACTAAGCAGGGTAGAAGGACATTCGGGCATTTTGAGCAGAGGATGACATCTACTAACTCATATTTTAAAGTTATTGCACTGAATGCTGTCTGGAGGTATTTTTAAGTTATTTCAATTCAATTCAATATTTCCATTTAATTCAAGGTTAATTCAAAATGTCAAATATGTTCTTTAGAACACAAGGTTAGAAAGACACATTTGTGGGTGAAGAAGGCAAGTGTGTTAATACATTTGTAAAAGTTAAGTTTAAATAGTTAAATTCCATCCTTACTAATAGTCTTTCTGAATCTCTAAGATAGTCACATACTTGGAAAAATCTCTGGGGTGATATACAGTGTTTCCAAAAGTGCATTTTTGTCACAGTTCTTCTCTTTTTTTTTAATTCATCGTAATTAGTTATTTTATTTTAAAAATGGGTGACCATAGGACATAACTCTCATAAAGAATATAGGTGTTATTTGAATATCGTAATTAAAAGAATGACTGAGAAGAAGATCTAAAATATAGACACATTGAAAAAGCTATTGATATTTGCATAAATAATAACATAAATACATTTGTAGATCAGAATGCATGTTACTAGATAAGAATCTAATCTGCAGTATTTTATGTCTTAATGTAAGTATATGTTTTTATATGCACTTCATCATTACCAAGGCAGTTGACATTTCTGGTGTTATTCATTTTCATTTGAAAGTGCTAATATTTTCTATAGAAAATTATATTTACCTGATGTCTTATGTCATTTTTATCAGGTATAATATTTTGAATCACACAGCTTATAAACAGAATAAATATATTTCTGTTATAAAATTTTAGATTATTCCAGTATAGTCTAAAAACATATTTTATATTTTTCTTTTAACTTTTTTTAGGCTTGTATGATTCAGAATATGAATTTTTTTAGTGAATGATCCATGTGCTCTTGAGAAGAATGTGCATTATGCTATGTTGGGTAGAATGATCTATAAATGTCAATTAAACAAAATTGATAGTATTTTATCTACACCTTTACTCATGTTTTACCTGCTTGTGTCAGGAAACTTGAAGGATCTGAGATTTTACCAACTTGCAAGACAATAATTTAACCTGGCAAAATTTTGTGGACATAGGCAGAAAAAACAAGACACCTGAATCATAGAAGAGCATACTGATTCCTCACAGCAAAGGAGCATAATGAATTTTATACTCATTACAGGTTTCATTTCACTCATTTTAGTTCATTCAGGATGCCTTTAAAAAGTACCAATGTTTGGGTGACTTATATAAAAAAAAATTATTATCTTTCAATTCTGGAGGCCTGTATGTCCTAAATCAAAATGTCAACATAGTTCCTTTGAGATAAGGATCTGTTCCAGGTTTCCCTCCTTGGCTTGTAAATGGTCTCCTTCTCCCTATATCTCCTCACATTGTCTTGCCTCTGTACATGTCTGTGTTCAAATTTCCTCTCTTATAAAGACACCAGTCCATTTGAATTAGGATTCATCATAATGACCTCACTTTAACATGATTACCACTGTAAAAATTTCAACTTCAAATAAAATCACAATAGAGGTACCAGGGGTTAGTATTTCAACACATTTTGGGAGGGAGCACAGTTAAATGAATAACACTTCCCAAGTCTCACAGTAATTACAAAGAAGTTCAAGTGATTGCTGCAGTAATGCACAGAAAACAAAACAATTTCCAAAAAAATTACCTTTTTTTGTGAAAAATAAGCAAGTCTGATCTTAGCTCTGAAGGAAAACATCATTTCTATGTTCCAAGGGTGTTCATTATGCAATAATTTACATTGATTATAACCTCCAGAACTTATGTACCCCTAGTCTGTGCTTCTGCTGGCAAAAGTGCAAAAACATGTGAGACTCATATGGCGTTGTCTCTCAAGAATTTTCTCTTCTTTCCTTTTCCCTTTTATTATTACAATAGGAACACAACATGAGATCTATACTCTTAAAATTTGAAACGAGCACTAAAGTATTAGTAACTGTAGGTGCAATATTGTAAGTAGATGTCTAGAGGTTTTCATCCTGCATTAATGAAATTGTATTCCCATTGAGCATCAACTCCCAGTCTCTCTTTCTCTAGCCTCTGGCAACTATCATTCTACTCTTTCTGACTTTGTGTATTTTAGATACCGCATACAAGTGGAATATTGTAATAATTATCTGTCTTTCTATGACTGACTTAATTCAACTACCATAATGCCCTCTAGATTCATTCTTTGTTTTTCGCAATGACTTTTTTTCTCTTTCTTTCCTTCATTTCTTTTTCTTTTTTTTTTTTTGAATTGGAATCTCACTTTGTTGCCCAGACTGTAGTGCGGTGGCATGCCCATGGCCACCACAGCCTCGACCTTCTAGGTGCAGGCGATACTTCTGTCTCAGTCTTCCAAGTATCTGGAAACCACAGGCATATGCTAACACGCTTGGCTTATTTTTTTATTTATTGTAGAGATGAGGTCTCACCAAGTTGCCCAGACTTGTCTCAAACCCCCGAGTTTCTACATTCCTCTTGCCTCGACCTCCCAAAGTGCTAGGATTATTACAGACTTGAGCCATCACGCCCGGCCATTAACTTCTTTCAAAGGCTTACAAATATTTCATTGTAAGGATATACTACAATTCCTTTACATAAAGTAGTTCCCTCTGATCTGCCATTTTGCTTATGGCAGTTTCAGTTTCCTGCAGCCAACCATGGTCCAAATATATTAAGTACAAAATTCTAGAGGTAAACAATTCATGGTTTTAAACTTTGCACAGTTCCAAGTAGCATGACAAAATCTCAGCCATTCACTCCATTCTGCCCGGGAGGTGAATTGTCCCTTTGTCCATGTCTATGCTGTCTCCCTACCCACCCAACCCCTCCTCAGTAGTCATATCAGTTATCAGATTAACTGTTGTAGTATCACAATGCTTATATTCAAGTAACACTTCTTTTATTTAATAATGACAAGGCACAAGAGTAGCAATGTGAGCATATTGTTATTTTAATTGTTGTATTTTATTATTAGTTGTTAATCTGTTTCTATGCTTAATGATAGATTAAAGTTTATTTTATGTATGCATGTACAGGAAAAAAAAATAGCAGTTTTAAGGTCTGGTACTGTATGCAGTTTCTCGCATCCACTTGGGGTCTTGAAATATATTCTCTGTGGATCAAGGCTACTATACCCTCAAGTCATGCCTGCTTTGGTAACCTTGAAATCCAAATTCTATCTCCCATAGGCAATGAGACTGCCAAAGTCTCTTGTCGTTTTTGGTTTTTTTTGTTTTTTTCCTCTCTTGTCCTCTGATCTTTAGTCCTCCAATTACAAAGTCTCCCCACTCCACAAAAAAAGACTGAACATCAGTGTTTGGGTTACTTACCGTGCTTGTCTGATATGGCCAATTTTCCATAAAACTGATACTTATGGGTTTTTTGAATAAACATATAATTGATGCTTCTAATCTTAAAACTTAAAACTACATTTATCTTATCTGAGTTCCTTCCTCAGGAAACTGACACTCAGACAAAGGCCTAAAACTCACCAGAACATTGTATCTAGGCTCCAGACCACTCACTCAGCATGATCTCTTCCTTACCCTTCCCTAATGGCTCTATTACATTCCTGCCCTCACTATATAAACTTCCCATTTCAATTGGGTGAGGAGACAGGTTTGGTCTGATTTTCTATTCTCTTTGGTTGTTTCATTGATATCACTCAATTAAAAGTCTTTCTCCCTGGCAATACTTGCCTCAGTGATTGACATTCTATGTGGTAAGCACTAGGACTTCAACTGAACCTGGTGATTTGGTAACATATTCCTTTTTTTTTTTTTTTTGAGGTGTTATTTTTTAATTGATAGCTTAGTTGATATATAATGGTGGTAAAGGTAATATTTTGACACATTTATACAATGTGCATGATCAAATCAGGGTAATTAGGATATCCGTCATTTTAAACATTTATTTTCCTTTGTGTTAAGAGCATTCCAATTTTTCTCTTCAAATTATTTTGAAATATATACAGTAGAACTTATTTCTTCTATCTAATTACATTTTTTATACCCATTAAGCAACCAACTCCATTCTTCCTTTTCTTTACCTTCCCAGTCTCTGATAGCAACTACTCTATTTTTTCTCTGTATGAGAACTAGTTTTTTGAGTGACAATGTGCAGTTTTCATTCCTGTCTTACTTCACCTAACAAAATGACTTCCCGTTTCATCCATGTTACTGAAAAATGACAGCATTTTATTCTTTTTTGTGGATGAACGATATTCCATAGTTTAATTGTGTCACATTTCCTTTATCTGTTCATCTATTTTTGTACACTTAAGCTTATTCCATATCTTGGCAATTGTCAACAGCGTTACAATAAACATGGAAGTACAGATATGTCTTTGATATATTGACTTCCTTTCTATTGAACATATACACAGCAGTTGAATTGCTGGATTATACACTAATTCTATTTTCAGGCTTTTGAGGAATATCCACAATATTTTTCTTCGTGAACATATGACTTACATTCTCACCATCAGTGTATAAGTGTTTCTCTTTGAATTCTTGCCAGGATCCATTATTTTTGCCCTTTTGATAATATCAAACCATTTCAACTGTGATAATATGATATCTCATTTTGATTTTAATTTACATTTCCATGATAATAAGTGAGGTAGAGTTATTTTTTTAAAAAATGTGTATCACTGCTGGTCGTGTGTGTGTCTTCTATTAAGAAACACTTTTTTAAAAATCGGAATTGTGTTGTCGTTGTTGAGTTGCCTTAGTTTCTTATATATTCTGGTTTTTAATTCATTATCAGGTAGATCATTTGCAAATATTTTCTCCCATTCTGTAAGTTTCTCTTCATATTGTTGATTATTATTACTATATTTTTTTTCTGTGCAGAAGAAGCTTTTTAGCTTAATGTAATCCCATTTGTCTATTTATGCTTTTTGTGTCTACACATTGAAAGAAGCGCTAATACCAATTTTACTCACACTGGTCTAAAAAATTGAAGAGAAGGAAACACTTCTCAACTCACTTCATCATATTACTCTAATATCAATGCCAGTAAAGAACACAAAAATCAAAGAAAAACTACAGGTCAACGTCACTGATGAACATAGATGCAAAATTCCTTAACAAAATACTAACAAACCAAACATAACACATTAGACCAATCATTTACCATAATCAAGTGGGATTTATTCCAGAGATGCAAAACTGTTTGAATTTATGCAAATTAATGAACATGATACACCATACCAACAGAACCAAGGACAAAATACATGTGATCATTTTAATAAATGTTAACAAAACATTCAGTAATATTCAACATCACTTCATGTTAAAAACTCTATTGCCGGGTTCGGTGGCTCAGCCTGTAATCCCACGCCTTGGGGAGGCTGAGGTGAGTGGATTGCCTGAGCCCGTGGGTTCGAGACCCGCCTGGACAACTTGGCGAGACCTCATCTCTACAATAATCAAAAATTAGCCGGGCGTGGTAGTGCGCGCCTGTAGTTGCAGCCACTTGGAAGGCTGAGGCAGAAGGATCGCCCGAGCCCAGCAGGTCGAGGCTGCGGTGGCCGGGAGCAGCCACTGCACTCCAGTCTGGGTGACAGTGAGACTTCAACTCAAAAAAAAAAGAAAAAAACTCTCAACAACCTGAGAAAGAGACAGCATACTTTGAAATGATAAAGATCATATATGGCAAACACAGATACTATCATATAAATGGGGGAAAATTAAAAGCCTGTCCACTGAGATCTGCAATAAGGTAAGTATGACACATTTATCATTGTTACTCAACATAGCTCTGGAAGTCTTAGCAAAATAAACTAGGAACAACAAATAAATAAATGGCATTCAATTTGGAAAGAAACAAGTAAAATAATCCTTATTTGGAGACAGAAAGTTCTTATATTTAGAATAAACTAAAGATTCAACCAAAAAGAAAAAAAAAATTAGAACTGATGAACAAATTCAGTAAAGTTCAGGCTGAAATGGGAGGATTAATTGAGCCCAGGAGGTTTAGGTGGTGGTCAGCCATGACCACACCATTGCACTTGGAGTGGGGTCCGAGTGTTTAATTCACAGCACTAACACACAGTTTAACAAGGGAGAGGTTTATTAGCCAAGGTTCAGCCAGACAGGACCGCTTGCCAGACACACAGACACAAAGCGGGGGCCCTGAGCTATGGCAGAGGCTGCCCTTAAATAGGTTAGAGCTGCCCACCTTGCAAGCCCAGGAAATTCAAATATACCAATCACATAACCCCTTGAGAGCCCGGGAAATTCAAATATACTAATCACATAACGCCGGCAGGGTTTACAGAAGCAGAATGAACAAGTTAGCTAATCTAATGGAACAATTGGTCCCTTCCAGAGACCCTCTGGAGTGTGCATTCCAGCCCCAATAAGGCATCTCCTAGAGACCCTCCTGAGTGTGCATTCCAGTCCAAATAAGTCATCTCCTAGAGACCCCTCCTGGAAGCACATTCCAGCTGAGTGACATTACAGCACAGCACCTAATATGTGGGGTTACAAATTCACTACATTGTACATTATATAAGGAGATTATAAATGCAAAACTATTACATGCCACAGGGTATAAAATTTATCACTCCCTACAAAATTAATCACCACCCAACACACTCCTGCCTGGGTGATAGAATGAATCCTCAACTCAAAAGAGGAAAAAAAAAAAAAAAAGATCAGTAGAATTTCTATATGCCAAAAATCAATCAATCTGAAAAAGAAATGAAGAAAGTATTAACATTTACAATGGAGGAAAAAAGCAAACAAACTGGGAATAATTTTAATTTAAGGAATAGAAGACACCTTCAAGGAAAACTATACAACATTAACTGAAGATATTGAAAAGGACACACACAAAAATGGAAATAAATACATTAGATGGATTAGAATAATTAATATTGTTAAAATGTCTAAACAATCCAAAGAAACCTCAGATTCAATACAATCTCTATCAAAATACAAATGATGTACTGAATATATACAGAAAAAAATTTAAAATTTGCATGTAACCATAAAAATATTTCAATAGCTATATCAATTTCTAGTACAAAGGAAAAAGTTGGAGACAATGCATTATCTGACTCAAATTATATTACAAAATTACAATAATCAAAACAGCATGACACTAGCATAAAAACAGACCCCTGGGACAGACTAGATAACCCAGAAATAAATACATGCATTTACAGTCAACTTATTTTTGACAAAGGCACAAAGAACATCCATTGGGAGTGAAAGGACAGTTTCATCAATAAGAAGTGCTGGGAAAATTAGATATTCATGCAGAGAAATAAGAACAGATCCCTATTTTTCACCAGGTACAAAAATCAGCTCAACGTGGATTGGGACACTTCTTACAAACAAGGGTGCCTGAATGAGACATATTTGTGTACCTAACCCTTAAATGTACCCCTCAATATCACAATAAAAAAAAAAAACAAAAACAAAAACTTAAATTTAAAACCTGAAACTATGCAACTACTAGAAGAAAACATTGAGGAAGTATTCCAGGACATTGATCTAGGTAAATATTTTTTTTGTAACACCTGAAAAACAGAGACAACAGAAACAAAAATTTAAAAAATTAGGGTAACCTTCAGATAAATAAATACCTATAAAATCTATTTACTTCTGCTAAATTTGCTTCAAATTTAAAGTGGGAATTAGTAGGAGAAGTTTCTTCAGTTAAATTGTTTTACTCTTTGAAAAAGCAAAAACAAATATAGAAATTAAAACTTCATTTTAATTCAAATGGAGTTACACACTATTCTGTTATTAAATAGGTCATCCTTAAGTGTATTCTTGTTGTTATCTTAAGAAGAGCATTTTAAAATATGCCTTTCAAAAAAATACACCTGAAAATAATTTTGTATCACTCTAGGTTTTTAAAAAATACTTTCCATGAAAAACAGAGCATCACAAATATCTGCAAATATAATAAAGTATAATTTTAAAATGATCATTTTAAATAAACTTCATTGTTACAATAATTCTCTGTGAATATTTCTAAAAATATATGTTAATCACTTCTCAGCTATTAAGAAACAAAGACTTTGTTAGACACCAAATTATCCAAGTGTATAAATTTAAGAAAAACCAAACCTTTGACAGAAGACAATAAAATAATTAAAAACACGCCTTTTGCTTTTTAAATATTTTTCATGCATCAATAAAAATCTTTTCAGCAAAGTAATAGAATAAAGCATAATTAGAAAATGGCAGTCAATTACTCTTGGAAGAATTCCTGTTTATCACCGTTAAAATGTTGCTAAGCCTGAAGACAAATAGTATGTGAGTGTGCATTTGTCAGATAACAATTCTGAATAATTAGTGCTCTTAAGATTAGCATAAATGACCTAGGGGATGTTAGTACATAAAATGAGTCAAGAAAGAAAGACTAAAAGGAGAAAGAAAGTAAAATAATGCCATTAGGCTAACACATAGTCTTTAAGAATACTTTTCTGTCTTTCTATTTATTTTGAAATACTAACATAAAACTGAACTTTTTTTTTTCTCTGTCACAACCTACTCCACATAATGAGCTAACACATTTTAATGAGGTTACATTCATTTATAACATACGTTCTGACCCACTTTGGGTTATTTTTCAAGAAAAAGTGATCACACCATTTTAAACATTTTAAATTATGTACATGGCACTGCTAATACCATAAGCAAAGTCAATTTAAATGAAATCAGAAAGCAGCAAATTACTGACCAATTTATTATAGATCAGCAATACCACTATAAACCTTTACTACTCACCCATATCCTTCCTTTGTGTACCTATTTTCTAAAAAAGAAATATGTGTTACTGCCGTATTTTTTAATTCAGAGTACTTGGTCTATCATTTTTTTTTTTATCAATGCCTATCTCCTTCATCCACTAGCATAGGAATATGTCCTTGGTTTCCTCTCCTGAAGTTTTCCTTTCTATTTTGTAAATTTCAACTTTTATTCTTTCCTAGTCATTAAAACTCTACTACTTCTTAACAAATCTTTTTTAGGTATATTGCTTTACATCACCTTACTTATTTTCTCCATTTATAGGCCACGGAACTTTAACCTGGTGTACTCAGGGTTCTTAGTGTAAGAAAAATAGCCTAAATAATTCATCTTCAAAGGATTACTTTACAACAGTTGCTTAATTAGCTTGCAGATATGGTAACCCCAGAAAGTATGCTCTCCTCGAAAACCAAGTAGGACCACTCCAGCTTCTTAGAATGGTGGCTGGTCATCAGCCTTTTGTTCTTTTTACTTCCTGATTCTTCTCGCTCCTCAAGACACTTGGCAGGCCTTTTTCATGGGCAGGAAAAGAGGGAGGGATTTAGTAACATGAACATTCCCTCCTCCAGGCATCCACTGCCAAGAAAGCCCAGCCAGTACCTACGGTCAAAGGGGCCAAGGAACCAATCAGGTTCTCACAATTGCTCCATAAATCCACCAATAGAGAAGGGATACACCACTTTATTCATTCCAGCTTCCTAATAAGGGAAAAATGAAAGTTAGACCATGTTAGCAAAGATAGTACTGGGTCAATGAGAAAATGGGGGCGGGACTTGCACACTAGGGAATAAATTGCTTACTGCAACCATTTCAGGTGTGCCTGCCTACCAGTCACCTGATCTTTCAAGACCACCATTAAAGTCTCACTTCTGCTGCACTCTACATCTCCATGTCCATCCTTTTGGACTGATGAGTTTGTTTCCCATAATTTGGGGGCTCATCCGGGATACTCTGCATCTGCGGGAGGGACACCCCAGCAGAGGCAGAAACGCATCCCACCTGACTTCAGGTGGCCTACTCTGTTTGGGTGTTTCTACTGCTCAAGGAACTGCAGATACACCTGAGGCTATTGTTCTGGAGACGAAGCAACACATGGGAAAGGAAGCAGGCACCATGGCAACCGGGCAACCTCATGCATGAGCCAAGGTAGAAAAATTGGACTATGTGGTCTGCCTTAGTGGTTAGGCATTTTCAGAGGTTGAGTGTGTGTGACTGAGTCACCTCCTAGATATGAAGCAATGTGGATTCACATTCCATGATAACATTTTCCCACAAAGGAAATGGTTGGAGACTGATAAAGGGATTGTCGGGGTGCACAAGAAATCTCCAGTGTAGGGTGATTAAGTACACAGGGGAAGGACCATCCAGGCACAAGGACCATCCAGAAATGGGGGAAAAAATTCTAGACCTAGGAAATAAAGGAAGAAAGGCAGAGAGGGAACTCCCTCTGACATTCCCCCAGATTGTCCATTAGGGGAAATGCTGAAACAATGGTGACGCATTCCCCAAAGAACAAGGAAGAGCAATAGATGATCAAACACTGTTGTTTTATCTGGACCAGGGGACTTCACAAACCTTCAGTTTTCTGGCCACACTTTGTCTCAGAGGAGGACTGGATATGCCAGGCTTTGTCTACTATGACAATGACAAAACTTTGTCCTCACAGGAGGAACACGATTATGCTCTTTACTGGCTGCCAGGAGCAATCTCCATGTTCCCCCTCAAGTCTGAGGGAATGGGTCCTAGAAAAAAAAATATTGTCTCTCCCTCCTTACATCCCACAAAATGGGGAACAAGAAAGCCAGAAATGGTCAGAGGGCTTCGAATTCTCATGGAATTCTGAGCCTAGTGCCCCATAAATCTCTACCCAAATCTAAGGAAAAAATTGGAACAATGTAGCAAGGATATAGAGAATGTCAGTGTTCCTCCTAAACAACAGACATCTAACATGTCCCCCCTTTAAGAAGTCCCTAAGTGACAACGAGAGATTGGATTTCTAAATGTTCCCCTTACAAGTTCTGAAGTCAGGAATTTCAAAAAAGAAGGTGAAATCACTTCTTGAGGACCCCCTTGGTTTAGTTGAACAATTAGACCAATTTTTAGGACCCAGTTTCTATACTTTGATTAATATGATGTCCATTATGAATATTATGTTTATGAGCTAGGAAAGGAGGCTAATTAGGAGAGCAACTATGACTGTCTGGGAGAGGCAACACCCTCCTGGACAAGGGGTCTTTCCAGCAGAAACAAAGTTCCCAAATACTGACCCCAACTGGAATAATAATGATCCTAGAGATTGGGTTCAAATGCAAGACCTCAGGGAACTGATATTCAAAGGAATCAAGGAATCTAATCCTAGATCACAGAATGTTACAAAAGCACTTGAGATTCAAAAAGAAAGGTAGGAAACCTCCACAGCATTTTTACAAAGACTTAGAGGTCAGATGAGAAAATATTCTGGATTAGACCCCGAGGACCAAGTAGGGCAGCGCCTATTGAAGGTCAATTTTGTAACCAAGAGTTGGCCAGACGTCACTAAGAAATTACAAACGATTGAGAGATCAAATGCAAAACTAACCAAGGAATTTTTAAGAGAAGCTTGAAAGGTTTTTGTAAGAAGAGAAATGAAAAACAGAAACAAAAAGCAGAGATTATCATTTCCATAGTAGGAGAAATTGTTAGGATGAGATTAGATCAGGACTCCTCTCCAAAGGGGTAAAGGAGACACGAAGGCTCAACAGAATAATAAAAGGGAGGTACCCCAGAGGAGAAACCCTAAGACTGTAAGTGAATGTTATAAATGTGGAAAACCAGAACATTTGAAGAGAGAATGTCTGGAAGAAGGAAGAGAAGGTGAGACCTCTATGGCCTTTGATAGGAGTAGGGGGGTCAGGGGTTACTTCTGAATAGGTCCCACCAGGAATTACTGATAAATATAAAGGTGTGACCTGAAGGAGACGAGGCTATATTTTTTGTTGATTCTGGGGGCTGCTTGCTCCTGCCTAAAAAATTCTCTAGGGAAAAATTATTGGTATCTGGTTTAAAAGGGGAAGGATTTCAAGTTCCAATATTTGAGAAAATGCTACTTAGATTAGGGCTAGAACAAATTAAGGAGTCACTCTTATATGTTCCTGAAGCTTATGTTAACCTCCTGGATGAAGACCTGATGGTTAGTCTAGGCTTAGGACTAAGAATAGAGGAGGGACAAATAAAAATGATGATGGGCCTCCTATTTGAGGAAGAGGGGAGGAAAATTGACCCCCTGGTATGGGTCAAAGAAGGTAACATAGGGGGACTGAAAGTTATACCATTCAGAATTAAATTGGGGATATGGGTTTATCTCCCCATGAATTATTGTATGGACTCCCATATCTGGGGAAAACTACAACTCTCCTCACTATGGAAACTAAGGACCAATTTCTGAGAAACTATCTACTGGCCATATCTTCCACGTTATCATCTCTCAGGTTAAAAGGACTCTTTGTCCAGACTCTGCCTCTTGAGTTTGCAGTTCATCGTTTCCAGCCTGAGAACTTGGTGTAAATCAAAACCTGGAAAGAAGATAAACTCCAGTATGCTCACAGGTTGGAGTAATTGTAATTTGGCTCACCAGTGATGTTTAGGATATGGGTACAGGTCAATAGGTCTCCTATGGGCTTATTGAAATCTTTCTCCTACCTTAAGAGGCGAGAGGAGTTATTCATCACCCCTACGGAGAAGGGTCTGACCTCCATGATGTGGGGAAAGAACAATGACAAATTCTTGCAGGTTATTTTCCCCATGCATCTTTGTCCTGGTATTGAGCCATAATACAACTCATCCCTGCAGTGTCTATATCCTTTCAAGATGAAATAAAACCACCTGTGCCTGTGGCTGCCCTGCAGCTCATGTGTAGCAATTGCTTTGTTAAGCAGGTGCAGAGAATTTAACCCATTCTATCTGGGCATTGACATCTCTATATCGTGTCTCAATTTTAAGAATCTCCCTTAAATCTTTGATTTCAATTACGGTCACTCTTTGGGATCATTATTAGGAGGATCGTGATGATCTCTGTAATCTGAGGTTGGCTTAGGTCTATCTGAAGTTTCATTTTCAACTAACCTAAGGACAAGTCACCCTAGGGGATCTTTTCCTGTAACCTCTGCTCCAAATCCTTATGTCTGAGTTGCCACTCTTGGCTCTTGATCTAGGGTAATTGGTTGTTAATAGTCAAAATATAGGATTGCATTTTAGATTTTGGCAGACTTCTGTCGGAATGCCCTTAGACAGGTTTAATTTGGTTTTAGGGGTACCACCGGTCCCCTGGGGGCAACTGTCCATCCCTAAATTTGAGTAGTCCACCAAACATCTTTCCAACTAGGGTGGGGGTTGTTTACAAAATGGCTTGTAGTAGGGTCTGGCTCTGGGAGGAAGTACTTATTCGCCTGCGACAATTGTCTCTGGTTTTCTAAGTTTCCAAAAGGTAAAATTTGGCATGCATCAAATCTTATAGACTAGGTTGATTAAGTTTTAGTTGCATTAATCACCAAACCATCAGGGAAAGAATGCGATGTAATTCCTTGGACATTTCCCCATCCTGCCTGAAGATTTTCTATTTCCTGTATAACGGCGATCCACCCTGTCCAGATTAATTTCCAGATATGAGGCCAGCCTATTCTGTTATTAAACCTTTTTCTTTAGTGTCATCTTTAAGGGATTTTCAGGTGATTAATGCACCTCCCACCATTCTTTTTTTCCCTTCTCTAAAGTCCCTATTACCAACTTTTTGGCCCAAGTATAATGAGCCACCCCTTTTCAGCAGTCCGCATAGCTGTCTTGATGGTCAGGAGCACTTGACAAGGGCCTTCTCACTTTGGCTGGAGTTTGTCTTCTTTCCAGGTTTTGATTAACACCAAGTTACCAGACTGGAAATAATGAACTGCACACTCAAAAGGTGGAGTTTGGGCAAGGAGTCCTTTTAACCTGAGGGATGATAAGGTGGAAGATATGGCCAGTATATAGTTTCTCAGAAATTGGTCCTTAGTTTCCATAGTGAGAAGATCATAGTTTTCCCCAGATATGGGAGCGCATATAATAATTCATAGGGAGATATGTTTCAATGTAATTTTTAATGGGATAACTTTCAGTCACCCTCTGTTACCTTCTTTGACCCATACAAAGGGGTCAGTTTTCCTCTCCTCACATTCCATGAACAGATGTTTGGTGGTACTATGGGAAGAGAAGCCTGTGTAACCTGTTGCCATCCAACTGGACTGGAACTTGTGCACTAGTCCAATTGGCCATTCCATTCACTTTGGCATTTCATCAAATTACAGAGAACAATAGCGCCCATCATCAAAACCAAAGGGCATTGAAGAGAACCTTTGACTCCAATGTGCATATAGATTTGGAGTCCTGAGAGCGGTTCCCAAAGAATTTAAGACCAAAAACCAAAGAGCTGCTGGATTTGAGGCCACATTCTTCTGGCGATCTATCATTAGTAAAAATGTAGATTGGATGAATTACATTTATTACAATCAAGAAAGATTAATTAACTATACTAGGGATGACCTTCAAGGGGTGGCTAGTCAACTAGATGCCACAGTAGAATGGCTTGGGAAAATCGAATTGCATTAGATATAATACTAACAGAAAAAGTAGGAGTTTGTGTCATGCTAGGGGGAAAATGCTGTATTTTCATCCCAGACAATACTTTCATTAATGGCACCATCACTAAGCCTTTGCAAGAACTAGCAACTTTGGAAAATGAATTGGCAGAAAATGCTGGTTTTGATGATCCATTCACAGGTTGGGTGGTGGGCTGCCAGTCCTAACCTTCCTTTTAATGTGGCAGAAATCCTAACAGCAATAGGGTGCTGTTTTATTCTTTTTGTTAGAGGTATGACACAGAGGCACACAGAACTGTAATTAATAAACAAATGCCCATAACCTATGCCCCAAATAACCTAATGCTAATGGAAACTAAATCAGACTATGATGACAAAACTCAACAGAAATTAAACTAACTTGTAGGGCACCAAAAATACCTTAACATTAATGAAAATGGAATCAATAACTCATAAAAAAAATTGGAGGAGGGAATTTGTAATAAAAATAGCTGAAATGATTCATTTTCAAAGAATTGCTTAACTAAAATTGCTTAATTAGCTTGCAGATATGGCTATCCCAGAAAACCCAGGAGTCCCATCCCGACTTCATACAGTGGTGGTTGGTCATCAGTCATTTGTTCTTTTTCCTTCCTGGTTCTTCTCCCTCTTCAAGACACTTGGTGGGGATTTTTCGCGGGCAGGAAAAGAGGGAGGGGTTGAGTAACATGAGCACTCCCTCCCCCAGAAACCTCCCCAACAAAGCCTGCCAGAACCAGTGGCCAAAGGTACCAAGGAACAAATGCCCAACAAAACCACCAATGGAGAAGAGATATGTCACCTTATTCAATCCAGCTTCCTAATAAGGAAGAAATAAAACTTAGGCAATGTTCAGAAAAACTGTACATCTCATAGTACTCAGTCAATGAGGGAATGGGGGATGGACTTGCACACTAGGGAATAAATTATGTTCTGTAACCGTTCCGGGTATGTTTGCCTACCAGACACCCGATCTTGTAAAACTGCCATTAAAATCTCACTTCTGCTGCACTCTGCGTCTCCATGTCTATCCTTTGATTTTGGACTGGTGAGTTTGTTTCTCACACTGGATGCAATCAGACTTAGAAGATAGGAGTACTGAGCAACCAAATTGGGAAAAGAGTTTCTCCAGTCAAAGTGCTTTTGCAACCACCACTCAGAGCCACTGCCGTTGCAGAAGTCTTCAAGCTATGGTGACTTTGGGATCCTAGAAAACGGATGTCCTTAAAGAAAAATAATACTTATCGAGAAAGGATTCCCTGAACAGCTACTTCTTAGTGTTGTTTCTTCATGATTTAAATGTCATTTGATTGAGGTTGATTGAGGTTGTCTGTGACTTAGATCTAAGTATAATGAAATGTGTATTTAAATATGGGAAAGTGAAACCTATAATGAGTGAAATTTACATCTGCACAGAGCATTTTTCAATTGTTGGGCAAATAAAAGTGTGCCAGATAGTCACCAAAAGTCCTTCCAGATAAGTTTTGTTTGTTTATATGCTTCTTAAACAACTTGTCAACTCTATTTTTGAGTCATATTTTAATAGAATAAATATGAGAAGGTGAATTTTTCTCAAAAAAAATTTTATACTAGTTATCTCTCTTACTATTACATTAAAAAACAAAAACAAACTAAAACGTGTGTCAAACAGAAACAAATAGGGACCAGATAAGGAGACATTTTAATTATAAAAACTATTGCAGTAGGGAGAATGCTCTAATCTCAGAAATCTACAAAAACTTCATACTCAGATAAAGATCTTTTTTTTTTTTTTTTTAATATGGGGGTAGGTAAACACTTTTATGTTTTAGGAGAAACTTTCCAGGAAAAACTGGAGATGCAAGGTAAAATTACCAGTGAAGTCTTACAGGAAAAATGTCTCACTGTGATCAGCCAATTCTCAGGATAACCTGACAAGGGTATGTTTTACATTTTAGTGCTTGCCTCAGGCTTGGAGGAAAGCAGAATATTAGGAAGAAAGAAAAAGCTTTACCAAATTTTGGACAAGTCAAAGCAGAGAATAAGAAATGGTCAATTGTGAACACCTGGTCAGTTTTTCCTCTTGTTTAAGATAAAGTGTGTTCTTTATCACTGTTAAGTAGAGAATCCGAGTCATTTTCAAAATGGGGTCAGTTTTAGTATTTTCAGGGGTGGCTGTCCTTCACATGGTTTTTGGTCCTAAAAAACTAAGTATACTATCTCTTGAGTATGTTTTTGGACTGACAGCTATTAGAAGGTCTTAAGGAACAAACATTTAAAAAAAAAATCATTTGTTTTTAATTTTTATTTTGGGGGGACGAAACATTTAATGAGAATAAAATAAAATAAAAATTATTAAAACTTGACTCAGGGAGTAAAATGAGGGTTTGTAGCTTAGAGGGAGCCAGTTAAAAAGATTCCAAGACATTTTTCCTGAAACAGCTTTAGTTGAGAACAGCAGTGGCAACCTGATGAATTTCTCAGGTTTCAGTTGAGTTGTTTTGGTGATTACATATATACCAGAGAGATTTTGGTTAACATATGTTCATCATTTGCTTCCAACCACTGCATATGTTCTTTGGGAAGTAAGAACTCTGTCCGGTGCCAACAATTGTAGATAAACTCTCAACTGAGTTCCTGTAGTCCTCTAGTGATGTTTGGTTGTTTTGGTAAGATGTTTTACACTTCTGGTTATTCTGTGGAGCAGAGCTAGAAAACACAGAAGTTTCAACAAACTTTCTGAGTGGACCACAGCACCAGCTGCAGGCATGATGATGCCCTTTTGTGAAATGTTGCAGCTGTAGTGCTCAAGTCTTTTGGGCTTAATTCACTCAATCTCTTAGTTTCTTGTTCTAAGAGTTCCTGAGGACCTAGCAAAAAAGACATATAATTGCATCCTTCTGTAGATGAGTTTATGTGACTAAACTTTTAACTATAATGTGTTTTTGTAGACATTTTTAATATTTTTTACTTTGGAAAATTTAACTCTGAAGTTAATGTGGAAAAAGAAGGCAGTCTGGTTAAAACTGTTTTAAGGGCTAATAATTATAGCTATCCAACAGAACTGAGCCCATATCAGGCAGATATTAATAAAACAACTGCCACAAATAAAATATGTCTCATTAGGGGATATGTTGTAAAACCTATATGGTTTATGGAAATGACTGTCCCATGGACTTTTAGGTTTTAATATGTATATGCCCTTTTTGGAAAGTAGAGATGTTAAGAAGTTTTCTTTTAAAGCACAGAAGAAAAAGCTAAAAGGTCCCAAATTGATAGTATAAAGTATGTTTTTACATCTGATTCAGATATAGTAATTTGAGAGAAACTAGTGGTTTACAAAAAAAAAGGGGGGGAATACATAAACAATTAAAAGGTTGTTTGTGAGATTATGCTATATGTTAAGTAAAAGAACTACACATGTGCATTCCTTGTAAGTACAGGGTAATCAGTAAGGGGCACAGCTTATATGAGAAAGGAGTTATAATGAAAATGTTCAACTTTTAGTTTTTTGCCTGGTGTATAAGGAGTTTGGAAGTCATCCTGTCAACACAACATGGAAAAGTTAAACAAACAGAAAATTTAGAGCTCTTCTGAATTCTGTCAGAGAACTGAGATCACCGGTCAAACTGCTGGTCCTCCAAATTAGAAAGACATAAAGATTCAGAAAATCACAAGTTACTAGAACAGAACCCATAAACAGAAATCTCAGTGATAATGGGTACCAAGAGGGGAAAAGCTAAATTGTAACTGGTTAATTACTGAAAGTTGAGCACTGTCAAGTTTGAGAGTTAAAAACTTCAGGATACCATTCCTAGAGAGAGACTCAATCTTGAGGGTTTTACCTGAAGGAACTTTACTAGGTTCTCATAATAGAAATTGAAAAATAATCCTCTTGTGCTTCCAGCAGGGAGAAGGAAAAATAACCATGTAAAAGTATTAGCTTACCTCACCTGAGAAAATGACACTATTCTCCCACCTGGCTTTTATGTAAGGGAAGGAAAATAGTCAAATCTAGTCCACTCTAGCCTTTCTGCCTCAGTTAATAGGGTGGAGGAGTTCTGATATGTATTTATAAAGGTCACAGTCCAGGGGCACAAGTTTGCTAAGACCTGGTCATAGGACAATAGAACACTTTTTCTTTCCCTCACCTTATCACCACATAAGTTGGGCTACTGTATAATAACTAAAGAGTACAATAGAAAGAACAACACATCTAAGACTTTGTTTAAGAAACCTAAAGAATCCCAAATACATTAAGGGAGACAAAAGCAAGGACAGCCAAAGAGTTGTTAGCTGTGATACCTACAGCTCTATTTACCTCAGTTTATTTTACCCAATAAAACATGTAAAGTCTTAAATCAAATTACAAGTCATACAAAAAGAGAGAGAGAAAAAAAAACAGTTTGAAGATATAAAGTAAGCATCATAATCAGAATTAGATATGGCAGAAGTGAAAGAATTATCAGTCAAGAACTTTAAACGACAATTTTTATGCTAAGTATTTTAATGGAAAAAATGTAGTCAACATGGAAGAACAAATGAGCAATGTTAACAGAAAAACAGAAACTCCAAGGAAGAAACAACAAAAAATTTAACAAAAATGAAGAATTTATTTAATGGTCTCATTATTAGCTGGTCTCATCATTCATAGTTCCTAACAAAAGAATCAATGAGTTTGAATAAATATAAATAGAAACATAAAAACCAAAATGCAGAGAAAAGGGAATAAAAAAAAGTGCTATGATATGAGCTATGTGGATAGCAAAGATGATGCTGGAGGGAACACAGCAGAATACAGCAAAGCAGAATAATAATTATGGTGAGAGGAGGAAGTAGGTCAGGGAATCCTAGGGAGTTTTGTTTCAACAGCTTGGGCAGAAGTGCACCACTTCATGTTGTCATCTTCTTGGTCTAAATTTCTTGGTAACCTGCCTACCTTTGTAGTATAATATGCTTCCGGAGGCTTTTGGGGAGAGCTTCAGTTCAAGGTGCCTATTTGGGGTGGCCATTTACTAGAGTAGCTTTTGTGCCTTTTCAATTGAGAGACATAAACTGAAGCTTCAGTCCCTGGAGTCTGACAGCAGTATTAGTGTTAAGAAGGATGAGGTAAGGGCTTTTACAAGGGTTAATATTAGTCTACTTCCAGAGGAGTAAGACTCTAATACTAGTAGATACAGGATAAGCATCCTGGATCTGTTGGTAAGCGCAGTTATAATTAATATGTTCCTTGTAATATTTTAGGATGTCTGAATGGAACAGCTTAGAATCTTTGAGAGCCCAGGTAAAATAAAATATGTTTCTGGGTTGACCAGTTATCCTTTTATATGGGCGAAGTTAGTGTGACTCAGGACAAGAATAAAGGGTAATCAGAGCTGAAAGTTTATCAAGAGAGTTTTTTTTTTGTTTTTTTGTTTTGTTTTGAATTGAAGTCTCACTCAGTTGCCCAGACTGGAGTGCAGTGGCCGCTCCTGGCCACCGCAGCCTCGACCTGCTGGGCTCCGGCGATCCTTCCGCCTCAGCCTTCCAAGTAGCTGGATATACAGGCGCGCGCTACCACACCCGGCTGATTTTTTGATTTATCGTAGAGATGAGGTCTCGAGACCCAGGCAGGTCTCGAACCCACGGGCTCAGGCAATCCACTCACCTCAGCCTCTAAGGAGCGGGATTACAGGATGAACC
>CAUYQG010154866.1:0-21258 GCA_963574415.1 Tarsius wallacei
GTTTTGGTTTGCTCCCTGAAACAAATGAGGTAAGAAAAAGGAAAATAATGGAAGAAGAAAGGGGGGGTGGATCAAGAGGAAGCAGGGGTGAAAGAAGAGTAAGGGGGAAAACAGACAGACATACCAGTTAACAAATGAAAATAGATACAAAGATAGAAAAGAGAAAAACAAAAACAAAAAAACCCTAGTGCATACAGGTTATCACACAAACACACATCCCAATAAAATCCTGTCTATTGATGTAGACTTCCCTTACACAAATGGGGGGGTCTAAAGAATAGAAAGAAGAAAGAAAAAAACCCAATAAAATAACAAAAGCAAAGCAAGTATGAAAACATTATCAAAACCTGAATGAAAGAGGAAAAAAAAAAAACCTAAAACAAAAAGCAAATGAAGTGAGCAAAACAGTCAAAAACAAAAATAAAAACAAGGAATCAGACTACCCTTCCTGTATGTCCAGAGTCCCTTCAGCTGTGATCTCTAGCCCCTCCTCTCTGCTCTCATCAAAGGCAGATAGTGTTACTTATAGTTTGGATCAGTTGCGCAGGCCTACTTTGGGAGGGAGGTGAGTCAGATCTGGGTTCACTCAGCTTGTTGCCTTACAGGTCTGTAATACAGATCTGAGTCCTCAGTGTCCAACTCAGCCTGGAGAGCTTCTGTCTCTCTCAGTTTGATGAGATTACCTTAGCCAACAAGTTGGAGGCTGCGCAGAGATGGGTGGGGCAATGCAAATCTCTGCCTGGTCCTGGGTCAAAGAAAATGGCTGTGGTGGGCAGCTCCTCACTGGACATGGACTCTTCTCCGGCTTTTCCGATCCTCTCTCTCCACTGTTCAGATCCAGGGCTCTAGCTGGTCCATTATGACAGGTGATGGTGTGGGTCAGGCGCCAGGTGATGGGAATCAGCTGGATTCAGCAGGTTTTTCTCAAGTGCCTTCTGCAGCTGCAGCAGGTGCGTGTTCCCACAGAAGCAGAGGCTCCTGCACCTGATCTTGCCAGCTGCACTCCAATCTCAGGGCAGTGGGGGCTTGCAGTCACCCTCAGTGGGGGGACCCAGGTGCATGTACCCGAGTGTCCCCTCAGACGGACTTTCACGCTCCCACCAGCACCCACCCACTCACTCAGAGAGTCTGTTAACACTTGCCTCCACAGAGACTCTTACAGACCAATCTGTTGGTTGCCATCTTAAGCTCCCGTCTCTATAAATACTATTGATTTTTGTATGCTGATTTTGTATTCTGTAACTTTACTAAATTTGTTTATTCTAAGATTTGTTTTGGTGGAATATTTAGGTTTTTCTAGCTAAAATATTATTTTATCTGCAAACAGATAATTTGTCTTCTTTCCAATTTGGATGCCCTTTTTTTATTTCTCTTGCCTAGTTGCTCTGGCTAGGACTTCCCATACCATGTTGAATAGAAGTGGTGAAAGTGAGTATCCTTTTCTTTTTCCAGATATTAGTGGAAAGGCTTTCAAGTTTTCCCTGTTTGGTATGATATTAGCTGTGAATTTGTCTTATATGACCTTTATCATATTGAGCTATGTTATTCTTTATCCAATTTTTTGAGTTTCTAAAATAAAGAAATGTTGACTTTATCAATTGCTTTTCACCATCTATTGAAATGATCATATGGTTTTTGCCCTTGATTCTGTTGATGTTATGGATCATGTTTATTGATTTACATATTTACATACATTGAACCATTCTTGCACCCCTGGGATAAATTCCTCTTGATCATGGTAAAATATCTTTTTAATGTTTTGTTGAATTCCATTTACTAGTATTTTGTGGAGGATGTTTGCATTTATGTTCATTGGGGATATTGGCCTATAATATTTTTGCTATTTCTTTGCCTGGTTTTGGTATGAGGGTAATGCTGGCCTTTTAAAATGAGTTTGAATGTCCTCTTCCTCTTTAATTTTTTTGAGTAGTTTAAGGAGAACTTATATTCCCTCTCTTTTAAATGCTTCATAGAATTCAGCAGTGAAGCCATCAGGTCTTGGACTTTTCTTGAATAGGTGGTTTTTAATCACTGCTTCCATTGTATTACTCACTGTTGACCTGTTCATGTTTTATATTTCTTCATGGTTCAATTTTTGTTGTTTAAATATGTTCAGGAATTTATTCATTTATTCTAGGTTTTCCAATTTGCTGGTATATAATTTTTCATCATTCTTTTTATTGATCCCTTGTATTTCTGAGTTATTGATGGCAATATTACCTTTTTTGGCTCTGATTTTATTTATTTGGGTTTTCTCTTTTTTTCTTAGTCCTACTAAAAGTTTGTTAATTTTGCTTATTAAAAAAAAAAACTTTTTGTTTCATTAATCTTTTACATTTTTAAGTCTTAATATCATTTATTTCTGCTCTAATCATTATTATTTATTTTCTTCTACTAATGTTGGGTTTGGCTTATTTTTCTAGTTTCTTTAGGTGCATAATTAGGTTGTTTGTTTGAAATAGTTCCATTTTTGGCATTAAATTAGTATGAACTTCCCTCTTAGTACTGCATTTGCTGAATGCCATGGGTCCTGGTATGTCATGTTTCCATTTTCATTTGTTTTGATAATTTCATAAATTTTCTCCTATATTTTTTAATTTGCCTATTGGTCATTTGGAACACATTGTTTAATTTCCATGTATTTTTACAGTTTCCAAAGTTCCTTTTGTCATTGATCTTTAGTTTTATTATGTTGTGATCAGAAAAGATACTTGATATAATTTCAACATTTTAAAATATGTTGAGACTTGTTTTGTGGCCTAACATGTACTCCTTCCTTGCAGAATGTTTCATGTGCTGATAAGAAAAACATGTATTCTGCAGCATTTGGATAAAATGTTCTATAGCTCTCTGTTAGGTCCATTTGGTCTACAGTATGATTTAACTCCTATGCGTCTTTGGATTTTCTGCCTGTATGATCTGTCTATTGCAAAAAGTTGAAATTTTCTGCTATTATTATATTGCAGTCTATCTCTACCTTTAGACCTATTAATATTTTGGGTGTTACAGTGTTGGGTGCATTATATATATATATATATATATATATATATAATATTTTTATATCATGAAAAGAGTTGTTTTAAATGCTTGAAAAATAAGTTGTGAACATGACAAGTTCATATTTCCAAATTTTAAACTTGTGGTACCAAATGCCTAACAGCTGTTTTCAGTTAAGTGTGTGTGTGTGTGTGTTTGTGTGTGTAAATTCCTTTACAAGAAAAACAAGATATGCATGAATATATCTTAATTTTTGCTACAACTTAGTTGAAATATAAACAAATTATGAAAGTAGTCTCAAAGAATTTGAGCAATTTAAAGTGTCATCTTTATATTTTCAGGGTTCCTTGATTGTCATAACTTATGTATAATACCTTTCAGAATTTTAATATCCTAAGAGCTAATCCTTTGTTTTTTTTTTCTTATATTTTACAGTTGCCTGACAACTACAATGGTGCTTTGAGAGCTGAGAGAGTATCTTTGTGAAGACTGATGGGAGAAACAACTAGAAGATCTTCTAAAGGACCTGTCTGGGGATCAGCAGAGAAAACTGCTTGATACCTGAAGAACTTTCTGTGAGAACCATAGGGAGCCATGCTGTGAGTCCTGCAAGAAGACATGCTGAGAGACATGCTAAGGAACATGTCATAAGTCCTACCAGGGAACTTTCTGTGAGTCCTGCAAGAAGCCATGCCATAATTCCTACAAAGATATTTGTTGTAATCCCTGCAAGAGGTCATGCTGTGAGTCTCGCAAAAGAAAATACTGAGAGATATGCAAGTGGAAGTACCATGTTTTCTACAAGGGGACTTATTATATGACCCAAAGGGGACATACTAGGAGTCCTGCAAGGATATATGCTTTGAGTCTTATAAGAGTGTATACTGAGAAACATGCAAGGGAACATGGCATAAGCCCTTCAAGAGAATGTGCTGTGAGTCTTCCAAGGAGTCTTTCTGTGAGACCAGTATGGAAACTTGCTGTGAGTCCCACAAAGGGGCATTCTGTGAGTTCCGCAAGAAGACTTGCTGAGAGACATGCAAGGGAGCATACAAGAGGCCATGCTGTGAGTCCTGAAAGAAGACTTTCAGTAAATCCTGCAAAAGGACATGTTGAGAAACATGCTAGGTAGGGGATGTGTTGTGAGTCCTTCAAAAAGACATGCTGTAAGTCCTGCATAGGAAGTTGTTCTGAGACCAGCAAGGAGACCTACCATGAATTCCACAAGGAATCTTATGAGATCTGAAGGAGAACTTGTTCTGGGAGTTACTATGAAACCAGCAAAAGGATATGCTGAGGAAACTTTCAAATCTGTAAAACAATTTACCCAGTAAGTTTTTTTATTTACCCTTTCATATAATAGATACAATGTGTACTATAACTATAAAATAAAATTTCATGTTTCATATGCATATACTTGTCACTAAGTGTGAATATAAAGACATCATCAGGTGGGCATTATGTTAAGGAATGTAAAGAAAGGATTTTATGTCTTGTGTTTTTTTAGGGAATTCCCTCTTAGTATAAAACAACAGCTTAAATAAAAAGTGCTTTACATTTAGCCCCTTCTTTCCTCAATTTGAGGATGAAAAGAAAAAACGCAATATTGGATATTTCTATAAAACGATTTAACACTTGAAAAATGATAAAGCCATTTTCCAAATAGATAATCATTGTTTCACTATATCACCCCAAAACATCAAGTATGAAAAACATTTTATCATCATTTTTAATATTCAAGAGAAAATGTTTATGGATTAAATTTAAAAAAATAGGAAAAAGAGATTCTTCTCCCTGTTGGAGTCTGTGGTTGAACACTTCTAGTATTTTTTTCAATTCAATTATTATATCTTTTAGCTCCAAATTTTGTTACAAAAACAAAATGGTTTTACGCTCTCTATTTCTTTGATGAAGTCCCATTTTAGTCATACATAGTTTTACAAATTTTATTTAGTTCATTGTCTGTGTTTTCTTTAGCTCTTTGAGTATACTTAAGACAGTTATTTTAAAGTCTTTGTCTGGTATGCCCAATGCCTATATTTCTTCAGGAATTATTTTAGCAACTTTATTTTTTTAATAGAGCATCTTTTCCTATTTCTTTTATGCTTTGTGATTCTTTTTGTTCTTAAAAAATATTCATTAGAAAAAAACAGCCACCTCTCCTAGTCTTTGCTAACTGGCTCTGCACTTGGTAATGCCTTCACTAATTATCAAGGCATGTTCTGAGATGTGAGATCATCCAGAGTGAAGGCTTAAGGGCTTCTCAGGTCTCTGCTAAGCATATACCTTGCCTGGAACTTGGTGTGTTCTATCAAAATTACTCTATAAACACATATGATTTTTTTAAGTCTTAATTTTTGAGAGTCTCACCTCAGCTTCTTATTGGTTTCTTGGATATTATATTGTATTCCTACAGCTGTAATTTCTTGCCACAATTATCTATGGGTCTGTAGTCTTGCTGCAACTTTCATGATTTATGCTCACCTTGTTTGCAATTTTTCACAACTTGAAATCTGAGTTATGCCACTTTCTTCTGTTTGAACTCTAAGTGAAGCAAAACAGAACTGTCCTTCAGGCAGCCCTCAGATTCATTTGAATGTGGCAGATAAGGTAGCTGTTCTGTTTTCTCCTGTTTGAAGGAGGAAACTGGAAGCTGTTTTTTTTAGATCATGTCATATTGTGCCATGGAGGAGTTGGGGAAGAGCAAGTAAAAACATTGAAAAATATTCTATCATTTTGTATGTAGCTTTTTCTTGATTGGTTGATAACTTGTTTGCTGTAGACCTTTGATTATTTTCCAGAGCTCTTATAAAGAGTAAATCTGTAGTTTTTTGTTTGTTTTTTTAAAATGTTTCCATAGGGGTATGAGAACTTGGAACTTCGTAGCACACCACCTTGCTGACATCACTTTCTGAGATTTACGTGTTAAAATTATTTCGTTTAATATTATTTTTCTATCCCTAGCCTTGCAGAGAGAGGTTGCACCATGAACTATTGGTTAAGAGTTTTACTTTTTTTCTGAGAGTTTCGTGATTTCCAGTAGGTTTTTCTTTGGAAACCTGGTCAATGGAAGGGTATTTCTTCCATTGTTTAATTTTATATCATGGGTCATACAAGTCATCTAACTTATGTGCAGTTCATATACAGAATCATTCAACAAGCCCACAAAAGTACATTTTAGAACATTTGCTTACATTAAGCAAACCAAAATATGTCAAAGTTTAGAATTGTACCATAATCTTTATTAGAGATTATACCAAATACAAGAATTCTGATTTACCTTTACCACCTGAAAAACTATCAAACAGAAGCATTGTTCTTGTCCTCAAAGCTTTAAGTTACTTGAGAAACAAAGCTTCTTTTTTGATCTTGTATCCATTGACTCCTTTTTAATTAGAAGACAAAATTCTGGTATGTTTACATGTCATGAAATTTACATTGCTTCAGAAAGTGCTAGGAAAACTGAAGCTGGCAGAAAAAAAAAATGGTTGTGCTGTCTTTATCATGCCAGCAGACTCAATTTTTGTCTATTGTAAGCATGTGACATTCCTAATACTTATTCCCATGGTGAGCAATGGCTTTATTGAAAAGTTCTGTTAACCTGTTAATTATTTCACAGCATAGACTGCCAACTAATTTTAGATTAAGTTAAAGCAAATGAATGGAAGTTTTAAATAAAGCAGGCATTGTTACATTTTTCCAGATAGTTTCCTCATTCTAAATATACTATGATGAGTAGATGAGCAATGATTCCTAGAGAATAAGGACCTTTGGAATGTTATTGTTCTGTCCAACCTGTTTCCTTAGGAGCACTCAACTACATAACTACGTTTATTCTTTAACTACCTGGGAACTTACCTTATCCTCACCTCCTACAAATAAGGTCCTTCTCTTTACTCTGTTTTTTTTTTTTTTTTTTTTTTGAGTTAGGATTTTTTTTAACTTTTACTTTTTTTATTTTAAGGATATGGGGAACAATTCAGGGTTAGGTATACAAATGTTCATCATGCAGGTACCCTTGTTGATAAGATGTACCCCCCTCCTTCCCCAGGCAGATTCCCACTACTGCCAATCCTGCCTCCCCACTCTCCCACTCCCCTGCAGTTTCCCACTACTGTCTTGGCATTGTTTTGCATCCAAAAATGTATAAGGCCCAGCAATAAAAAAATAATTGGAAAACAATGTGTCTTTCCTGAAGTCTCTCAAAGAACAGAAAAAGGGGTTATATTGTTAAAGTTTACCAAAACATTAGACACCTCTTTGGGCATTTTTTCAAATCAAATAACTTTACCATAAGTGAAGTTCTAAAAAAATTCTCTTCTTCTTCTGAAAACTCCCCAGAACACAACTTGTCTATTTCTCTTCCCGCCTCAACTTACCCTTACTCTGACTCAGCTCATTATTATATAGACCAACTTAATTTCTTTCAAAACATCAATGTACTCATTTTTCATATTCTGTACAAAAAATGAAAACCTGATTGCTGATCCAAAAATCTATATTTTCTATTATTTTTGCAACACATAAAATTCTCACTCCACCTTTTATTAAAGAAAGGCTTTCCTTTCTCTCGTCTATATGCTTGCCCATTCATCGATTGTTATGTCACTGATTTAAGTTAATTTAAAATTATATCTATCATTTCTGTATTTAAGTAGGACAATTATAAAATGTTTTAGACAATTATAGGCAAAATTATTTTCTGAAAAAAGTATTTTTAAGAAAATATTTAAAAATCTGAAAAATATTTTTTGTTCCTCAGATTTTAGATGTTATCACAAATTACCATTTATGATTTTAGTCTGCATAGTGACCTTATCATTGATTTTCCAATATCTTGAGTTAAATAACTTTTTGTATTAGGAATTAATAGAAAATACGCAAGTGAAAAATATTTAAATAACTTCTAATGAATTGCTACTTAACTCTAAATAATGCTTATATGCTATTCAATCTCTGATAATACTTCAAAATTTACTCTCCCATCCTAATTGTTCTTAGTAATCATCTGTCATAATCATCTGTCCTAAATTTATTTTCTAACACTAATCCTTAATTTTGTTAAAGAATACTTTATTTAATTAAACCAAAAAAGATTTTAAAAGCTCACAGTTACCTCAAGGTGCAAGTCTAAAATATATTTTTATATTTATAAACTATAAAAGGCCTAAAATATAGGGATATATAAAATATATATAAAATATATTTTAAGGCAGGCCTAAAATATATTTTTATGATTCTGGAGAACACTTTCTGAACCTTCTAGGAACACAGGGTGGTTCTGAGTTCATTTCCTTTTCTCTCTCCCCAAAAGAGCTTCAGTAGCTCTGAAGAAGACATTGGCTGGAGTCAACAATATTTAACCCATAATTTTTCCTGGTGGGTTGCAGTATTCCCCTAATTAATCTAAGAATTCTTTGAACAAACTGCTGACTTAGAGACTAGACTAAACTCCCAAGAGGTGTACTTTCAATTATTGAATCTTATATTCCAAAGTTAGTAATCATAATTTAATGTCCTCCCTTGAATTATAAGTGTATATTACTTCTTAAACATCTCTAGTAGATTTTTTATTGATCCATAACTACTACACATCCTGCACTGTGCTAGGCACTGCACAATACATAGACTCTCATCATTACTTATTTTAGCAACTAACAATTACGGTCAAGGACTTTTACCTGATCTTGAGTTATATAAATGGTATTATCTTTTTCTCTTTTTGGTATTAAAACACTTGGTCATTCTCACTCATATATTACAATGATTGAAAGAATTAAATATCTCCTACATTGTGAACATTTAACTCCCTTGATTAACTTTCTAATGTGAAACAAATGATTGGTGGACGTAGCCAAGACAAGCTTTTAAATTTACCACTAATTCAGTCAATTCAGAGATGTTGGTTTACTCATTCCCTGAGATCTTCATGAACATTAACTAGAACCTCAATAGCTTGACACTCTGGGTTAAATAGTGGGTATTTTAGTAGATTTTCATTTTAATAATGCTACATAACTAATCATCTCAAATACCAGTGATTTACAACAGAAGTTTATTTATTTCTCATTCACAAGTCTGTGGTTCAGCTAAGGTGACTCTATTTGGGCAATAGGATATTTTCAACACTGCTCCATAATTATTCTCATTTCTTTTTTTATTGGTTTTATTGTAAAGATATGGGGTACAATTCAGGATTAGGTATACAAGTGGTCATTGTACGGATAAAGTTTAGGCCTCCCTTTGGTCCTCATTTTGTCTTTTGAGATCAGGTACCCTTATTGATGTTGTGTCACCCCCTCACCCCGGCAGTATCCCGCTACTGCCAATTCATTCTTATAGTATTATGGTAAATGTTCAGGGTTGGCTTATGAGTGAGAGCATGTGGTACTCTGTTCTTTGTTTCCGTGATAGATCACTAAGTATGATGGACTCCAAATCCATCCAAGAGACTGCAAAGTCCATATGTTTGTCCTTTATGGCTGCATAATATTCCATTGTGTATATATGCCACATTTTTAAATCCAGTTCGGCTTCAATGGGCAGCATGGTTGATTCCATGTTTTTGCTATTGTGAACAGAGCTGCAACAAACATGCGTGTGCAGATGACTTTTTTGTAGAATGCTTTGAATCCCTCAAGGTATATTCCCAGTAGGGGGATTGCTGGGACATATGAAAGGTCAATGTCTAGTTCTTTTAGAAATCGCCTCACTGTTTTCCAAAGAGGTTGCTCTAGTTTGCATTCCCACTAGCAGTGTAGGAGCATTCCTTTTTCTCTGCATCCTCATTTGTTTTATTAATGATGGCCATTCTTACTGGGGTTAGGTGGTAACTCAATGTGGTTTTGATTTACATTTCTCTGATGATTAGAGAGGCTGAGCACTTTTTCATATATCTGTTGGCTTCCCATATATCTTCTTTTGAGAAATGTCTGTCCATGTCTTTTGTCCACTTTTTAATGGGGCTTTTTGATTTTTTCACTTCAGCAAGTTTGAGTTCCTTGTAGATCCTGGATGATAGGCCTTTGTCAGATTATATAGTAGGCAAATATTTTTTCCCATTCTGTAGCCTGTCTTCCCACACTCTTGATGGTTTCTTTTGCTTTGCAGAAGCATTTCAGTTTGATGAGGTCCCGCTTCTCTGTCTTATCTCTTATGTCATGGGTGCTTGGGGTTTTGATCAGGAATTGGTTGCAGTTCTAAATTTCCATAAGTTTCTTATAGTTTGCATTTTCTAAGATTCTTATAGTTTGAGGTTTTATGATTAGGTCTTTGATCCATTTGGAGTTGATTTTTGTGTATGGTGATAGGTAGGAAAGAGTCCTGTGTCAATCTTCTGCATGTGGTCAAACAGTTTTCCTAGCACCATTTACTGAATAGGTTCTCCTTTTCCCAGTGGCTGTTGGTGGGCTTTGTCGAAGACGAGTTGGTTGAGAAATTGAGGTTTTTGCCTCCAGAATCTCTATCCTGTTCCATTGGCCCATATGCCTGTTCTTGTACCAATACCAGGCTGTTTTGATTATTGCAGTCTTATAATAAAGATTAAAGTCAGGAAGTGTGATACCTCCTACTTTGTTTCTTTTGCTAAGGATTGTTTTGGCTATTCACAGTCATTTATGTTTCCACATGAATTTCTGTATTGTCATTTCCAGATCTGAGAAGAATGATGTTGGTAATTTAATGGGTATTGCATTGAATCTCTAGATAGCTTTTGGTAGGATGGACATCTTAACAATGTTGTTTCTTCTTATTCATGAGAATGGAATATTTTTCCATTTGTTTTTGGCTTCTTTGTTTTCTTTGAGCAACATTGTGTAGTTTTCATTGTAAAGGTCTTTCACTTCTCTGGTTAGGAAGATGCCAAGGTATTTTATTTATCTATTTGTGTGTGTGTGTGTGTGTGTGTGTGTGTGTGTCTATTTTGAATGGTATTGTGCTTTTTATTTGCTTCTCTGCGTGTTTGTTGTTGGTGTATAAGAATGAGACTGTCTTTTCTGATTTGTTTTGCACCCTGAGACTTTGCCAAAGTCCTTTATCAGGGAAAGAGGTTTTTGACACATTCTCTTGGCTTTTTGAGGTATAGGATCATATTGTCAGCAAAGAGGAATAACTTATCTTCCTCTTTCCTATTCGAATACACCTGATTCCCTTCTCTTGTCTACTTGCTCTAGCAAGGACATCCAGCACTATGTTGAACAAGAGGGGTGAGAGTGAGCAGCCTTGTCTTATTCCAGTTTCAGAGAAATTCTTCTAGTTTCCTTCACTTTAGCAATATGCTGGCTGTGGTTTTATTGTAGATTGTGCTTACTATTTTGAGGTACGTTCCTTCTATGCCTAGGTGTTCAAGGGCTTTTATCCAGAAGGGATGCTGGATTTTGACAAAAAGTTTTTACTGCATATAATTATATAATCATGTGGTTCTTGTTTACATCTGTTGATGTATTGAATTACATTTATGGTCTTGTGGATGTTGAACTAGCCCTGCATCCCAGGGATGGTGGATAATTTTTGAGATGTGTTGTTGGATCTGATTTGCTAGAATCTTATTGAGAATTATTGCATCCATTTTCATTAGAGATGTTGGCCTGTAGCTCTCTTTTTTGTTGGATCTTTACCTGATTTAGGTATCAGTGTGATGTTAGCATTGTAAAATGATTTGAAGAGAATTCTGTCTTTCTCAATTTCCTGGAATACTTTCAATAGGATTGGTATCAACTCCTCCTTGTACATTTTGTAGATTTCTGCTGAAAGGCCATCTGGTCCAGGGCTTTTATTTTTAGGTAGTTTTCCTATGATAGAGTCAGTTTTCTGGGTTGTTACTGGTCTATTTAGCATCTCAATGTCTTCTAGTTTCAATCTTGGGAGGTTGTGTGATGTCAGAAAGTCCTCCATTTCATTTAGGTTATAAAGTTTGTTTCCATACTAATGTACATAGTAATCTCTGATAATCTTTTATATTTCCCCGTGGTCTGTTGTGATTTGACCTTTGTATTTCTGTTTGTATTTATTTGTTTTTTTGTTTGTTTTCTCTTTTTCGTGGTCATTCTGGCTAGGGGTCCATCATTCTTGTTTATTCTTTCAAAGAATCAGCTTTTTGTTTTGTTGATTTTTTTCTATGTTATTTTTGTCTTCTATGTCCCATACTTGGGCTTTTACTTTGGTGGTCTGAATTCTTCTGCTAAAGTTAGGGTTTTGGTGGTCATACCTTTTCAGCTCCCTTAGGTGACTTGTTATGCTGTTAACTTGTGATCATTCCATTTTCTTGATGTGTGTTCCTAGAGATATAAATTCCCCTCTTAGAACTAATTCCATGGCATCCCAGAGGTTTTGGTAGGATGTTTCTTCCCTCTCATTTGTTTCCAATTTCTATTTAATTTTAATTTCTTTTTTGATTTCTGTGTTGATCCAGTAATTGTTTAGCATCATGTTATTTAGTGATCATGTATTTGTGGGTTTTGGGGGAATTTTGTTGGTGTTGATATTTATTTTTATTCTACTGTGGTCTGAGAATTTGCATGGCAGTATGCTGATCTTATGTAATTTGTTTATGCTTGATTTATGGCCAATGATGTGATTGATCTTGCAGTACATTCCATGTGGTGATGAGTAGAATGTATATTTTGTGGTGCTTGGGTGGAGTATTCTGTCGGTATCTATTAAGTCCATTTGGTTGAGTGTTAAGTTGAGGTTCCAGATCTCTTTGTTGATTTTTTTTTCTCAATGATCTTTGTAGGGTTGTTAGTGGGGTATTTAATTCCTCAACTATAATAGTATTAGAGTCAATATCTTATTTTAGTTTACTAAGTAGATGCTTTATAAATGCTGATGTTCTGGTGTTGGGTGCATATATGTTTAGGATGGATATTTCTTGTTGATGGATTGCAACTTTTATCATTATGGAGTG
The DNA here is from genome assembly GCA_963574415.1 of Tarsius wallacei. Taxonomy (NCBI): domain Eukaryota; kingdom Metazoa; phylum Chordata; class Mammalia; order Primates; family Tarsiidae; genus Tarsius; species Tarsius wallacei. The sequence continues at coordinate 12,902 of CAUYQG010154866.1, forward strand.
TCCTTCTGTAGCTTTTTAAATTTTTGATAGCTTAGAGGTTATTTTGTCTGATGTTAAGATTGCAACTCTTGCCTTCTTTTGTGACCCATTTGCCTGGAAACTCATTTTCCATCCTCTAACTTTGAATCTGTGTGCATCCCTTGTGGTGAGATGAGTGTCCTGAATTTAGCAAATTATTGGGTCACAGTTTTTTATGGTGTGTCTTTTCAGTGGTGCATTTAGTCCATTCATGTTCAGACTGATTGTTGAAATGTGATTGCTTATTTCCATCATGAAGTTCTTATAAAGTTTTTTGTTTGTTTTCCTTTAGTTTTTGGGATGATGTATGTGTGTATTTTTGAGTTTGTAGTTGCAATGTATTTTCTGTTGATTCTGTGTTCTGCTATTCTCTTGGGAAGTACATGGTCATTCTTTTTTTTTTTTCTTTACTTTTTTCTGTGTTTAATACCTTTTTTAAGTGTCTCCTGTACAACTGGTCTGGAAGTTGCATAATCTCTTAGGAATTGCATGTCTGGGAAAGATTTTAATTCTCCATTGCCAGTAAAGCTGATCTTGGCTGGGTAGAAAAATCTTGGTTGAAGTTGTTTATCTTTGAGGACTTTGAATATTGGATTGCTGTCCCTTCTAGCTTGTTCTTTTTCTGCCAATAGGTCTACTGATATTCTGATTAGTTTTCTCTGGTAGGTAGTCTGACCTTTCTCTCTTGCTGCCTTTAGGTTTATTTCTTTTGTGCCTACTTTATGTAGGCGAATTACTATGTGTCTAGGGATTGGTCATTCATTTGATGTCTTGTAGGAATTCTTGGTATCTCTTATGTTTGGATGGTCACATCCCTGGTGAGATGGAAACAGTTTTCTTGGATACCCTCCTGGAATGTTCTGAGGTATTCTCCATTTCCCTTCTGGAATTTCTTCTTCTGGGATTTCAATCAGATGTGGGTTTGGCCTCTTGATATAATTGCACATCTCTTGGAGGCTTTGTTCTTTCTTCCTGAGTTTTCTTTCTAGGTTTTCTACAGATTGGGTTAATTCCATGTTTTGGTCTTCAAGTTACGAGATTCTTTCTTCTGTTTGATTAATTCTGCTTTCCATGGTCGTCATCTTGTTAGATATTTCCTGGATGAAATTTTGTATGGTCAACACCTCTGTTGCAAGTTCTTTCAGTGTTGCATTTTGTCTTATTGAGTCTTATTCACTCTTTCTATCCATTCCTTTATTGATATTTTATTCTGGAGTCAGTTGCTGGTGATTTCCATTGTTTGGGATCTAAGGTCTGATTTTTCCAGGCATTTTCTCTTTGTTACACTGGGAATTGCCTGTGTTCTTCCTTTGATTTTTCCTCATTTGTGACAGATCTCTTTCTTTTCTCTTTAGTTCTGTTATTCAGTGACAGTGAGAGAGATTTTCACTGCTGATGTTTACTCAGCCTTCAGTTCTTCCCTGATCAGGGCTCTGAATTTGTTTTATTTTGAAACAGGTCTGTGAGTGAGATGCTTTGCTGTCTCTTGCAGTTTTGAGATTGAATAAGGTGAATGGGGAGCTAGGATTATGAAACTTTTGCAAATCACAGTGTTTACTAATTGTGGTATGGGTTCCCTGAGACCCACTCCCCACCATCACTCTATATGATGATACAGTGGGTATGTGGTGTGTATCCCCTGTGTCCAAGATAAAGTAACAGCAATGAAGAGAACAAAGAAAAGTAGAATAAAATAATACAGGCAAAATTTTAAAACATAAATAAATAAATAAAAGTACAGAGCAAAAAAAGCAGAAACCAAAGGAAAAAAACCAATTAAACACACACACACACACACACACACACACACACACCAAAACAAACTGGAGCAACAAAAAAGCAAAACAAAATAAATGACAACACTGAAAAAAACCCAGGAAAACCAAACACACACACACACACACACACACACACACACACACACACAGTCATCCCAATATGAAAGGAAAAGAAAAAGAGAAAAAGAAAAAAAAAGAATGCAAATTGAGCCTTCATACCTGAATTCATACACATTCAACTATATAAAGAGAAGAAGAAAAAACAAATACAAAAACAAAAAACTGAAAGATGAACACTCAATCCTTCATGTACACACAGAAATAGAAAACAAAAAAAAAGAAAGAAAGAAATTAAAAAATAAAAATAAGGGTGGTGTGGGTGGGATGCAGATTGAACTCTCACATGCACATTCATTTACAAAGGGAAAATATTTAAAAAGTAAAAAACAAACAAACAAAAAAGTCCCCACTCTCTTGTGGCAGGTTCTATAGTTGTTCCTCTCAGTTGCCCCTTTGCTGTCTCCTGCACAGCTTTGGCCTCATTCACAATCCCCCTAGTGTCCAGCCCAAGGAAGGAGTGGGGGACAGTGGAGATGGGTGGGGCTTCAATTCTCCTCTCCCACTCTAGTATGATCAGGGATATCCTCTCCAGTGGGAAGGTGTTGGATTGTCTCTTCCACAGGTACTGGTGGAGGGAAGTGCTCCAGCCAGGCTTATCCTTGTGTGGAGTCCTCCTATTACAGAGGATGTCCAGGCTCCACTTGAGTTCATCCCTCTCAGTCATGCTTCAGCTGTGTGGGTCTGACGTTCAGAGGACTGCTGGGGAAGAAGGGGTTGAGTCTGCCCTGGACTCACCACTGATCTCTTTGGAGGTCTTCCTCATTCTTTTCTGACCACACCCTTTGTCCCCCAGCTGAATCAGGGTAGAAGGTGGGACACCTGAGACTCAGCACTCATCTTGTCTCTCCAGAGTTTGTGCTTTCAGAATATTTCCTCTGGGTCATGATCAACCCCTGAGTAGTTAATCCACTGATCACAGAGATTGGGTCAGGTCTGTTACTCCATGGTGAGCAAGCTTGAGTACTTTCCTGCACAGTTTTCAAGATGGTGGTAGGGTGCCACTTTTGTCTTTATCAGTGGGGCTCTGCCTCTGGTTTCCCTCACTGTGCTCCCTCTGCAGCCCTTGCTGCCGGTGTCTGGCCAGGTGCTGCAGGGGTAAGGCAGAACCTGGAACCAGCAGTCTCTCCTGGCAGCTTCTTCCCAAGAAGGGCTTTGCTGATTTCTTTAAATGGCATTTGGCTTCTGCACCCTGCAAAGTGCTAGGGATCAAGCAGAGCAACTAGGCGCCAGCAGCTTCACCAGGAGACCCCTGGCCACTCACATACCCACTTACTCACATGTATGCAAAGCTTTCCATACACTCACTCACTTACACTGGGACTCGCTTAGTCTGACTGGCTCCACCAGAATGATAACACATTAGTGACAATATTTTGACTTTTAAAAAAATTTCTAGAAAGTTTTTTTCAAACACTATTGTCTAATTACAAGCCGATGATGAAAAATTATATGACACCATCAAGCATTTACCATTAATGTTCAGCTCAGTGATCATTACTAGTTTGTTTTACATTGCTCCATAGATTTAGTTAATTTACTACCCAGTTGATTAGATTTTTGTTAAATATACAAAATTTGGTTTATCGTAAATCATCTTAGTCACAAGTTAAAATGTATATGTTTGTAAGTACCTTTACTATAGAAGTCCATGAATATTTATTAGTTACTTGTTTTATGTAATATCAATTTTAATAAGTACTTTGTTTTATTACTTGAGAATCATAAGCCATTCTTTCCAATCTGATATGACCAATACAATAAAATTTCTCTATTGATTCCTGATAGTGTGTGTGCATATATATTTAAGTAACTTGTCAAGGCACTGGGCTTTTCTCACTCTCTCCTTTTTAATTTCATCTGTGAAAACAGAATATGTGAAAGGCAGTCCCATGTTTGTTTCTAAGATTTTTATTTGCAGATTCACAGATAGTAATTTTTCTGTTGTCACTACTGGACACTGTATGAAAAATGAAGAATTGAATGTTTGCACCTGTGAAAGCACAGGGATATTTACTTTTAAAGTTATAATTACTTTTTTTGATTTATTAATATAGTCATTTCTAAATTACATTTTCCTAAATTTAAAAATCTGTCTTTATCTTCCCCCTAGGTCTACTACTGATAGAAATCAAAATAGGAAAGGACTCTCAATTTTGATGGTAAAATCTCCACAAATATTTTCTGTACAATTCTACAAGTCCCTTTTTTTTAACTACCGCTATGATGTTGAGACCATCCCTCCATGTCAGTTGATATAGATTCACTTTATTTCTTCTAGATGCTGCATAATATTTATATAAAAACCATAAGAAAATATAATTGTGTGTATACACTGAAAGAAGTTTGGAAGGATGCACAACCAATTATTAATATTAAGGGAAAGAAAAATATTCACTATTTACAGCTTTTACTTCCATATTGTTTAAGTGCTTTAGTATAAATATTTTACCATATTACTGTGTCACTTGTATAATTTAAAAGTAATATAAAATAATAACAGAAACAAAGGGAACCTGAAAATATAAATGCATTGAGTGAGTTGAAATAGCTAGCAATCATAGTATGTGTTCTAGAAAGTCTAATAATGAGATAAATCAATTATATTTTTCTATGAAGGTAATTAATGCTACAAATAAATGTTAGATTTACAATGCATGGCTGGATAAAGATCAATGGCTAGACTTACCTTGTTTATTTGAATTGTCTCTTGGAGTCATGGCTAGCATTGAAGATTCTGGGAAAGTCTCTTACTTGCATGAAATCAAGAATTACTGAAGTATGTTCAAACAAAATATGTGGCATATAATTGGCAACCAATATATGTTTGTTAAATGAAAGAAATGAAAAAAAATTGCCATCACCAAGTTATTTAAAAATGCTTGACTCTTCATCAGAGTTGGGGAAAATACTTCATTTTCACTACATTTTTTAGCTGTCATCATTTCATGAGAATTTCCGTTTTTCTCTTTTCCTTTGGAGGACTTCAACTTTTTTGTTATATCTTCATAGACTAGCATTCTCAATTTACTTAAATTAAAAACATATCTGCCCACTCACTACTTGTTCTTGCTGAGCTAAAAACAATATTAATGGTAAGAAAAGGCAAGAATTTGAGTAAGTGTTATGTGAGATAGCTCCTTTTAGAAACATCTAATCCAATTCTGTATTTCCTAGAATATTCATTTGTTATAAAGATAATCTCAGTGTTTTCTTTAAAACAACTTTTATATGAAGGAATGTAGGTAATTTTTAAAATAATGAGTACATCCTGCTTCTGACATGGACTTAAGTCATTGAATGGCAGTTAGTATATAATTAATTGAACACTAGATTGTACCAATCTGAAAACTCTGAATTAATACCATAGCCAGAGACTCCAACTATGAATGGAAATCAATTTTCCTAGAGAAAATAAGAAATTGTTTTAATATTTCCAAATTGAGCTTTGTCCAAAATTCAGATCAATGTGAACTTTTTCTAGCAGTGTGAGGACTTGAGGAAACGTGTATATGTGGAAAAGAATGGGATGTGTGTCTAGTGAAAAGAACGTGTAATAAACCAAGACATCTTGACAACTTAGATGTAGAAAGTGATACTGCCCATCCAATAGCACAATTTCACTCTTTGTTTCCCTACTAAAATTGGTAGATTGTGAAAGCCACTTGCAGAGAAAGGAAAGATTCTTCACTCCATTCTGGGTCTCCCATATTAAGACTGCATTAAGAGACTGCCCTTCCTAACCTCTTCACCCACCTTGTCTTCCTTTTATATGATTAACCAAAGATTGGTTACCATTTACTTGCTATTAAATCTACCTATACCTATACCTGTACCTGTACCTATATCTATATCTATATCTATATCTATATCTTTCTCTCTATATATATATAGAAAGAGAGGGAGGGAGAGATATAAAGATACACAGTCATTGAAGAATAGACATAGCCCTTGTTTTCATGGCATGTACATTATAGTCAGTAAAACAGATATTGCTTTTTTTTAAATTACACATATAAATATGTGTAATTATAAACTGTGGTTAGCATATTAAAAGGAAGTTGTTATATAAAAATATGTAACAAGAAACCTGGCTTAGAATTGTGTGTATGTCTCAAAGGCAATGAGGAAATATATACTGGAGGAAGTAATAGATCTGAGAGTAAAGGAAAAGTAGAAGTAAACTAGCTAAAAGAGGTGGGTGGGTGAGTAGGTGGGTGTGGATGGAACATTTAAGATTGTGGGAACAGCATGTGCAAATATTCTATAACAGGTTGTAACATGGCATATCAGTAACAGTACTGAAAAACAGTCAGAAGCACTAGAATATAGACAAAAAAACAGTTTAAAAATTTGCCTGTATAGGTAGTCAGGGCCAAACAATACTAGAACTTGTCTCTGTTAAGTCTTTAGCTATTTATACTTTAAAAATAAATGAAACAATTTAATAATTTAAGCAGAATATAACATAATCATATATGTGGATTAAAAATATATTTGGACTTCTGTTTCCAAGAAGGTGGAGTAGATGTCGGTTTTTTTTTTTCCCTATTTTGTCCAGTAAGTACAACTAACAGCCCTGAACATCATGTACAAAACATATGGTAAGATTCTGGAAAGTGGAGAGAAGAAGACAAACCAATTAGGAAATGCAAGACATGAGGAGCAACATAGTAGTGAGGTCCCTAAATTTTCTTTTGCTCTACATATCCTGGAGTAAATGCTGGAGGAACAGGCAACCTGGAAATGTCAGCAAGTGCAGACATCAAAAAGGTAAGAAGAGAATAGTATGAACAACTCAACACATATGAATTTGACAACTTGAATAAAGTGGACCAATTCCTCAAAAAGCACAAAGTACCACAAGTTGTTCAAAATAAGGTAGATAATTTGGTTAGTCCAGATTAGCGTTAGCTATTGAGAAAGTTTAATTTGTAACCTAAAATCTCACAAAAGTAATCTTTGGATGCAAATGTGTTCACTGGAAAATTCTACCAAACATTTAAAGAAGAATTAAGCCCAGTTCTGTACAGTCTCCTTTAGAGAATAGGAGCCAGCAATTCTTCATTCATTCTATGAAGCTAAATACCTTGATACCGCATCCAGATAAAGAAAATGCAAATAAATAAATAATACATAACAACAATGACAAAAAACTGAAGATCAATATTTCTAATGAGTATAAATGAATGTAGATGCAAAACATTTGACAAAATATTAGCAACTATAATTTACTAATACATTAAAATATATATACCAGCCGGGCTCAGTGGCTCAGCCTGTAATCCTGCGCCTTTGGGAGGCTGAGGTGAGTGGATTGCCTGAGCCCGCGGGTTCGAGACCCACCTGGGCAAGCAAGACCTCATCTCTGCAATAAATCAAAAAATTAGCCGGGCGTGGTAGCGCATGCCTGTAGTTCCAGCTACTTAGAACGCTGAGGCGGAAGGATCGCCGGAGCCCAGCAGGTCGAGGCTGTGGTGGCCGGGAGCGGCCACTGCACTCCAGAGTCTGGACGACAGAGTGAGACTCCAACTTAAAAAAAAAATATATATATATATACCATGTCCAAGAAGTGTTTTTTCCAGAAAAGCAAGGCTTGTTCAATATGTTAATATAAATCAAATGATCCATTATATTAACAGGTTGAAAACCCACATAATCATATAAGGAGCAGCTACTCAAAAATATACAACAAACATTATACACAGTGGTGAAGAATTTAATGCTTTCACACTAAGATAAGAAGCAAGGCAAGAATGGACTCATTCTCATCACTCATATGTAAAATAACACTGGACATTCTAGTAAGAAAGGGAAATAAAAGCATACATATTTGAAAGGAAGAAATAAACATGTCTGTATTTACAGTTGTCATAATTATCTACATAAACACACCAATAAATTTACAGAAATCTCCTAGAATAAATAAGCAACTTCAACAAGTTCAGAGAATAGAAGATACACTTACGAAAGTCAATTCTATTTCTAGAAACTAGTATTGCACACATGGACACAAAAGTTTAAAAAAAAGATAGCTGGAACCTCAATGTGACTCTTGACCAAATGGACTTAATCAATACCTACAGAATACTCCACCCAAAGACCACAGAATACACATTCTACTCATCACCGCATGGAACGTATTCTAAGATCAACCACATACTTGGCCATAAATCAAGCATAAGCAAATTTAAAAGGACCTAAATTTTACCATGCACCTTCTCGGACCAAAGTGGAATAAAAATAAACATTAACACCAAGGTGCCCCCAAAACCCACAAAGACATAGTCACTAAACAGCATGATGCTAAACAACTCCTGGGTCAATGATGAAATCAAAACAGAGATCAAAAGATACCTGGAAACAAATGAAAATGAAGAAACATCTTACCATAATCTCTGGGACTCCTTGAAAACTGTAGTAAGAGGGGAACTTATATCACTA